>PVHT020000257.1:17351373-17396745 GCA_004024745.2 Catagonus wagneri | reverse complement strand
TCCGGCGTTGCCGTGAGCTGTGGTGTAGGTTGCAGACGCGGCTCGGATCCTGCGTTGCTGTGGCTGCGGCGCAGGCCAGTGGCCACAGCTCCGATTAGACCCCTAGCCTGGGAACCTCCACATGCCGCGGGTGCGGCCATAAACCCGCGGCCATAAAATGACAAAAGGCAAAAAAAAAAAAAAAAAAAAAAAAAAAATAAATTGCATTTTCTATGACTCCACAGAACCACTTATTTTTTAAAAAGCCTGGAGGAGACATTCATTCTGTGACCTTCATTTGTAGATTCTCTAGTCATTTCAGAGAAAAACATTAGCCGGAAACTAGAGGGATAGAAATGAAAGGGCAGCTACAGATATTTAAATCTTTAGACAAGTTTCGGTAAATTATAAACACCATAGTGATTAAACAGAGTCTAAAAAGTGGGAGCTTTACTTTCTTTCTGACACAGTTAAGTGAACAGTTCATCGTGTATTTAACATCCTAAATATATAGTAAGTTTACTGGGCTCCCCCCCGCCCCAGTCATTACTGTTAAACTGCCATAATCTTAATTTCATCATTCTCCTCCCTCCCCCGCAGGAACTTTCATCATTCAGGTAATTCACACAAAGAAAGCATGACCTGGCTAAAATTACAGATCCAGTATATTAGTCCTTTTACCAAAACTTAGTCCATGTCATCCTGATTTGAAAAAAAGAAGCTCTCCAAAGTGTCTTGTACTGTCCCTTGGGTAGATCACTTCAGAGAAGAAGAAATAAGTTGTTTTATCATTTGAGAGGCGGTTGTATTAGTGAAGGCTGAAGTATAGAATACTCACAGGAAGGCCACGAAGTTTTGCTCTGTTTTGAGTCGTACGGAGTAATCGAAGCAGTTGTTGCAACGGTTCCAAATAAAGGTTCTCCTGGGCCTGCTTGAGTCAGGAGACGTGATTCATTTGTAATTTATAGTGGCCATGTACAATAATAACGTTAGTTGCAATAGTTTTAACATATGTCTTTCAAAAGTGTTGTTATCACTGTTCGGCTGACCTTTTTTTTCTTGTTGCCAACTGTTGAAAGAAAACTTTTAGTTGGACCCAATTTATTACAAAATCTGAATGATGGGAATCGAGTTAACACAGCTTCATTAATGGTGTAAGTTAAATGGTCACCAGAAATTTTTTTCAATTTTTTTTTTAAGATCGATTTTAAAGAAAATCGTCTTATATTTCAGGAAAATTGATCCAAGTGGTGTTTGGCCATTGGGATGTCGTCACTTGTCTCACTCGGTCGGAGTCATATATTGGGGGAAATTGCTACATTCTCTCAGGGTCACGTGACGCAACCCTTCTGCTCTGGTACTGGAATGGAAAAAGCAGTGGGATTGGAGATAACCCGGGCAGTAAGTACATTATTTATTTTATAAGTAAACTTTTACAAGTGAAGTTTAATGATGACATTTCGCAGTGAAGTTACCTATTGCATCATGGTGAAAGTGAAACTGAATTATCAAGTAGTTTTAATTTCTCAGTTATCATTTAAGAAAGGTCTAGATAGCGATAGCCTTGTTATAGGCATTTGGGGGCCATTGATAACTCAAAAAATCAACCATGAAATCTCATTTTTCACGTTATGGGTTATTCCTGTGTTCCAAAAATGCTAGTTCTTCATTGGAAATGGCTGTCACCAAATAAAATAAAAGTGTTTCATTCATGAAGAACAAGCTATAACCTGATAGGGCAGTCACATATTGTTTATTGAATTCATATTTTAAAAGAGCAAAAAAACTATAATTTCATGGAAGCAAACCAGTCCTTTTAAAAAATATGCTTTCATTTACATATTAAAAGAGAAAACAGGTCATAAAAGGCCAATATGTAATATTCCGATTGGCTCTTGGTTTTGCAGATGGGAGGTGAAAATGTTCACCAACAGCCTTAAACATCTTTATGAAACTATGCTAAAGGCAGTGAAACAGAAAAAAAATGTGTAACCATTTAAAATTGTAATTCACAGAAGGCAAAAAAGGAAGCAGCTACCATTAAAACCAATCGCGCACAGCTGCAAAAAAGACATGGCTTTAGAAAAACACATTAAGAAGTAGGAAAAAACAATTAAAGGGACCACCTGAAAAATGAGAATTTAATTAAAACGATTATGACAACACTGAAGAGCTCCTGCAAGAATAGCTTTAGATTTTTACTTCCTCAGGTAGAGCACTTGGACTGCTCTTAAATATTTAGTTTCTTAATTTAAAGCAAGTCACAATGCATTTGGTCAAGGAAGGATTATGCTGTTGCTGCTGGCTTTACCTGGACGCTGTAGCACTTCTATGACTCAGCAGCAGATAATGGAACAGTCTGACGGTGTTTAAGTCCATCATATTTGGTCTTAACTTCTTAAAGCTATGCTTATTAAATGCATATTACTGGTGCGAAAGTGAAACCTTTAAAAACAAATTTAGTCAAGAGCCCGTACAGTTTTAAAAGGAGGAGATGTAAAGTCCTTTATCAACGTTGTCTCTGCTTTGCGTGTATTTTGTTTGGTTTGGTGGTGAAACAGCATTTTTATTCAGTGAACCTCCAACAGGTATTTCTTATTTTAATCCAAACATGGATAATTCCTTATACAAACAGAATGTAAAGTAACTTCAAGGCTGTGATGCTGAGAGTAAGAGTCTTTGTAATCAGATCCAGCTTCAGCGTGCGTGTCTATGTTGGGGGCGGGTGTGCACAGGCTTGCATTTCATGTATTTACACAGACGTCTCCATTTTATACATAATTACAATAATAATTGGAAATACCTAAATTCCAGGGACTTTGTTTTTCACATTCTTTTGAGAAATACTTCATGTTCTTTTCATTATGGACCTTTGCATTCTGCTCCTTCTTTGCTTTCTGGCCTTTTAGGATGAGTGACTACTTTCAATTTCCTTTTTTTCCTGTTTCTGTTCATTAAGTTACTGAGGTTCACTACATGATCTCAGACAAATCTAGATTTGACATAGATAATAAACATACGATTTTGTTAGTTGTGTGAAAATGTTTAGGAAGAACTGTCTTCCACTTTAAAGTAATGTGAGAGGTTTCAGACTCAAATAATAACAACTCAAATGAAAAAAAATTTTTTTTTTTACTTCCTTGACCTAACCATGTTCTCTGTGTCTTTACGGATGAGTATTTTGAGGGGTATCTGAAGGCTTCCTAGCTACACTTGTGATTGTTGTTATATTTCAAAAATATAAGTATATTTTAAAAGTAGATATATTCAGTTTTTCCAGAAGGGAGCATCTATTTATACATATGTAAATACCTTATAAATCACCCTAGAGATGGTTTTTACATGCATGTCCTTTAAAAAAAAAAAATGAATCAAGTAGGATTGACCAAATCCTGGAGTTGAGAGTGAAACAAATCTTAAGTTCTAAGCTTTGCTGTACTGTCTTGTCTGTAAAATGAGAACAACAATAGTGACCGACTTAAGGTGTTAATCAGAGCGCAGGATGCTTAGAGCAAATAAATCACCAGGCAAACACCATCTTGCTGGCTCTAGAGTATATATTATGATGTTATATTTTTCATAAAGCACTTCATCCGTACCCTCATTGTCTGCAGCATGGTGGGCATTAACTTCCTGGTAATGCCAGTAATGAAAGGAGAAAAAAAAAAAGCATAACATCACATCTAATACAAATTTTCAAAAACTGTAATGCATCTTAACTAAATTAAATTACCTTTCTCAAAGTGAGCCTCGTCCTGTTTGGCCCTTTTATAACGTCTGAGGTTCCAATTTAATTTTGCTTTAGATTTGAAGGATGAATCTGGGGGAAAGACAAATAGGCACTTTTTCATATAATGAGAGTTTCCACACATTAGAACAGAAAAATGAACAAGCCAGTCTCAGCTTTTCAGCAGAAAATGACAAACATGCGAAAACAAAGACCTTTTTACCGCATGTGAACTGTGTTTTAAACATTCATGGAAGCTGGTTCAGATTTTATAAGTCTGTGGCTCATTGATGGCACCACAATGCAGCCGCCGAAGTCACAGCTCTTCAGATGCGGAATTTTAGGTTATGCTTATTTCTATGTTGTATCTCTTGGATGTAATATAATTGACCCTTTATAAATAGTCAGACTTTTATATACATAATTACAGTGCAGTCTATAAACGTACACAATCCTCAACTTAAATTTTTCAGTTTAGATTTTTTTATCACTTAGAAGGAAAATGGGTAAATTAAAAAAAAAAAACAAGTTCTTGCTTTCTTGCATTTTATAGGTCTCATTCAGGTATTGAGCTTTTTTATTTCAAAAAAAATCATGAGAATAAGTTAGTAATTTTACTTACCGAGGTCATAAACCTACGCCATTTTCCACAAATCTAACATCCAGTGTTCTAGGTAAAACAGCTTTAGGACTGTTTTTGTAAAAATCACATTATCCGATATTAATAAGCACATTGGCTGGGCAAAATCAGGCTAATTCAAACCGGATAAAACCTATACATAGTATGACTTGGGGCTTTTAAAAGGATTCACATGCTTAATGAAATCTGCCTAGATGATATAGCAGAAGCCTGATTTTCCTATATAACAGTTTTTCATCCTTGACTCTATTGTCTTAACAATAGTTGTCTCCTGTAGAATGCAGCTTTCTTCATGAGAAGAAAAACTGAGATAGGATTTCATTTAGCTGTGGGTTTTTCAAATAAAATGAACCAAGAACATTTCTTTGAAACACATTGTCTACATGGGAGCGTCTCTTTCTTTGCCTTAATGCTCTTTGTTTTAGAATTGAATCTTGTCCCCTAAAATACTTTTCCAGGAGTACTCATTTTCCCTTGAAAATAATGCTCTCCAGACTGTACGTTTGCAAAGTTTGAAGAAAATGTTCCCTGATGCTTTGAATTGACTTTTTAATACTGTAGACTTCAACATGATCCTGAGATGAAAATTTACAAAATAGTTATTATCCAGTATTTTATGTTGTATTCATGGGTCAAAAATTAAATACTTACTAAGCATCTAAATGCTTATTAATCATTTTTAGGTATCCGGGTAATTTTTTTAAAGCCATACTTGATTAGCTTTAGAAGCAAACGGTCACTGTGAGGTGTTGCATAGATGGTGTGTGCAGTATTTCAGTAAAGTAGTTTTCCATTCTCACGTTCTGTTTTTGATTTGATTGAAAGGTGGCATTTTTTTTTTCCTCTTTGCAATCAGACATGCTAATCTATGTCAGCTTTCTCCTTTATGAGAATGGCGTCTATGGAAAAAAAGAAAACAAGTTCTTTTTTTCATAACAAGATTCTGTTTTTTAAGAATATTTCAGCACCATTAATTAGAAAGAAGGTTTTATTAACCATGAGGCTAGCACTAACAGACCACAGAGCTGTTTTTTAAAGTACTGTATGCCATGGCTGCCCTGCTTTTTCTCTGTCTAAAACTTCATTTTGTTATGCTCTCATCAATCACTTAAGTCATTACCGTAAATCCTACTGATGTTAATTTTACCAGTATCACCCTAATGAGACATTCCTGCTATAATTAAAAATGAATTCTAACTTTCAGGCCTTCTAAATTTTTTTTTAATGAATTTGGAATGATCTTGCCATATGACCATAAATACCACTGATATACATAGACTACTCATCAAGTCTATAAGAAAAGTCGTGTCTCAGTATGTCCAGGTGTGACTTATTGACTGGTACCCTCTGTGCACATGGGCTTATGCATATGTATATTTCTGTGCACATATCTAGGAATTATGTTCTTTTCATCGTAAAACCTAAGATGCTTTACCGAAGCTACCGATAAGTCCTTATTCTTTGTCTTGCCAAAATGTAGGTGGATGTAACGCCAGCAGGATCCCTCTCTGTAAGCTGGCGTCCTAGAGCGCCACCTGCTGGATGCATTTGGGGACTTAATGTCGGTAAAATTGAAAATCATTACTTGTTAAAACAGGTGTACTTGGTCTTTAATTGCCTGTGATGTATTATTTATGGTTCACCAGTGTCAAGATATGTACATCTGTGTTGAACCATATGCTTTTGTAAAAGAAATTACTTTGCTCTGCCCTGCACCAACCTGGATCCGGGATGTTACAGCGAATATTGTGTTTAAGGAAAAGGGAGCACAGTATATGCCGGATGAAACAAAGCATCCCCAGTTTGTCATGAGGTAAACTCTCATCTCAATAATCACAGCTCTTCAGTAAGATACGGTTGGATAGAGCTGTTCACATGATATTTTAACTTTAGTTTTCCCAAGTTCGCTAGATTCTGCTTATGAAAGCAGGGTTCGAAACAGGCAGTCTTTTTCTCTCTGGGCTGTGACTCTCGATCTGGTTCTTTGGCAAGAACACGAGTTCTTACAGGTACCTCATCAAGAACTTCCCCTGTGGCCCTACTTTTGCTTCGCCCCGTTGCACAAACACTAAGATGGCCCTGCATTTTTCTTTTTTCCTCAAAGAACTCATCAAGCAGGGTTTGAAGCAGTCTGTTGGCAGCGTTCAAGTTCAGGTGACATTAAAGCTATGTCTATGAAATTCTCCAGAAGGTCCAGGATGTTTAGTGCTCCATGATGTAATGCAGGCCCTGCAGTTCCAGCAAAACAACTCTGTATTTACTGCTTGTAACTAATAGTAGATGTGGTAAAAGGAATTATATTCATATGGCAAATGGAATACAACTTAATGTGCACCATATGCAGAGTGCTGGGCTGATGTGCCAATATATCACATTTATTTACCGTGTTTAGTTGCAGAAAAAATGACTATACCATTCAGCCTGTGGGCTCTCGCCATATAAATATGAAAACAGAACTGATGATTTATGCCCTCAAATTGAAACTGCGTATCTTCATATGTAGACTTTCCTAGTGCCACCGCAAAGAAAATTGTCTAATACTTTATGCTCAGATAGGAAATAGAATGTCAAACAACGGTGCGAATTAACCATTAGTTAGAAGGTACAAATTCTCTCTAGTCAACTAAGTATAGACTCTCTTAAAAAAAAAAAAAAAGGTAAATGTGTCTTCTTTCATTTAACTGAGAATGGATATACTCTGAAATTGCAAGCCACTTCCTCCCCCACCTTCCTTTTTTAAGCCTCAAATCAGGAGTCCTCAGTTTTTAGAATATTTCATGAGAGGGAGGGAGATTATTGTAGATTAACTGAGGATACGTTTAACTCAGACGTCCTGAAACAATGTAATAGACTGACTTCAGCACCTTCCAAAGAGTTTGTCCCTTTAGAGAAATTATATGACAGCTTTGTGCAAATGTACCTCGTATTGTACCTTAGATATTCTTGAGAATTTATGAAGAGACCCATTTTGATATGAAATTATTAAATGCCTCAGATGATTTCTTTTACCTTTGCTCTAGTTTTTTTTCTTTTTTATTATACAAGTTTCAGATGTACAGCACTATAGTTTGACATCTCTGTACACTAAAGAGTTAATAGTGTACATCTAGTTAGCATCCATCACCATACAGTAGACCTCCCTCACACATTTTACCCTCCCCCCCCAACCTCCTTCTCCTGTGGTAACCACTAATCTGTTATCTGTATCTGTGAGTTTGTTTTTGTTTAATTTTGTTTCTTCATTTGTTTAAGATTCCACATATGAATGAAATCATATAGTGTTTCTCTTTCTCTATCTGAATTACTTCACTTAGCATAATACCTTTAAGGTTTACCTATGTTGTTGCAAATGTCTGGACTTCATTCTTGTTTATGGCTGAGTAGTATTCCATTGTGTATATGTACCACATCTTCTTTATCCATTGATGGACACTTACAGTGTTTCTATCTCTTGGCTATTGTAAATAATGCTGCAATGAACACAGCAGTGCGTATATCTTTTCAAAGTAGTGTTTACAAGTTCTTTGGATAAACAACCCGGTTTTCTTTAAAAAACTTTTTTTACTGACTGCAATAGACTTGCCCCTTTAAGAAGCAGTTAACCATTATGAAAGCAAGCTGAAACAAGGTGTGGCAAAGTAGAGCTTCTAGTCTTTGGGCTTCTTTGACTCTTGAAATTCAATATGGAAATGACCATTGCTCTGTTTTTAAAAGTAATTTTTTTCACATTTGAGTAGGTTTGGTTAGACTTGAAATTTTGGATTTGAAGCGTTTTTAGGTAGGAAAAAGACCCTTAGAATTCGTTCTGCCTCTCATGGCTTGCTTAGGTCTGCATGACTGCTGAGCTTTCAGGCTTTTATCCACGTAGCTTGTAACTTTCTGCAACTGAGAGATGGCGTTATTCCCTCAGGGTGAGCAGGGTCAGGATGTTTCTTCTTTGTAAACTGAGATACAATTGACATATTACATTAGTTTTAGATGTGCAACAGTGTCATTTGGTATTTGTATATATTGGAAATGATCACCCGGATGTCCAGTTAACGTCCATCACCACACATAGTTACCAAGTTTTCTTCTGATGGTGAGAACTTTTAAGAGCTACTCTCTCAGCAACTTTCAAATATGCTATACGGTATTATTAACTGTAATCACCAGGCTGGACATTACATCCCCAAGACTTAGTTTATAAGCGGGCGTTTGTACCTTTAGGCCACCTTTGCCCGTTTTGCCCACCTCCTGCTTCCGGCAGCCACCTCTGGCAGCCTGTTCTCTGTGTCTCTGAGTTTGATGGGTTTTTAAAAAATTCTACACATAAATGAGATCACAGTATTTGTCTTTCTCTGACTTATTTCTGACTTATTTCACTTAGCATAATGCCCCTAAGGTTCAACCATGTTGTTACAATAGCAGGATCTCCTTTTTTATGGCCGAATAAGAATATTTCATCATGTGTGTATGTATGTATATGTGTATATATATGTGTGTGTGTGTATAATTTTGTTTATCCATTCATCTGTCAGTGGACCCACGTGGTCTCCCTGTCCTGGCCATTGTGAATAACGTTGCAGTTACCATGAGGGTGTTGCAGATACTTTCTTCAATTAGTGTTTTCATTTCCTTCAGATAAATACCCAGAAGTGGAGTTGCTGAATCATACGGTAGTTCTATGGTTAATTTTCTGAGGAACCTCCATACTGTCTTCCATAGTGACTGTACCAGTTTACGTTCCCACCAACTGTGTACGAGGATCCCCTTTTCTCCACATCCCGTCAACATCGTCATTTCTTGTGTTTTGATAAAAGCCATTCTAGCAGGCCTGAGGTGACACCTCATTGGGGTTTGCATTTCCCTGATGATACCTGATGTTGAGCATCTTTTTCTCTACCCATTGGCTATCATGTATCTTCTTTGTAAAACACATCCATTCAGGAGCTCCGGCTATGGAGCAACGGGATCAGCAGCGACTTGGGAACACTGGGACACGGGTTCTATCCCTGGCCTGGCACAGTGGGTTAAGGATCTGGAGTTGCTGCAGCTGTGGCTTAGCTCGCAGCTTGGCTCAGGTCTGATCCCTGGCCTCGGAGCTCCATATGCCACATGGCAGCCAAAAAAAAAATGTCTGTTCAGATCCTCTGCCCATTTTTAAATTGGATTGTTCTTTTGATATTGAGTTATATGAGTTCTTTATGTGTTTCGGATAGTAATCCTCTACCAGGTATGCAGCTTATAAATATTCTCTCCCTTTCCATACTTTGCCTTTACATTTAGCTGATAGTTTCCTTTGCAGTGCAGAAGCTTTTCAGTTTGATGTATTCCCACTTGTTTATTTTTTGCTTTTGTTACCTTGGCCTTTGGTGTCAATCTAGGACCTTTCTAATAGCTAAAGATGCGAAAACTCTTTATATTTTTCCCCAGTGCCTTACTTATGTATCTTACAGAGGAACCTTTAAAATGTTAAGGAGGATAGATTACAGAGAATTTTTATGTGACTTGGGTATTTAGGATAGATAGACGAAAGCCTATTTGTTTTCATTTTTCATATCTTCATATTCATAAGAGTCATAACGTTCCATGTCAACAAATATGAACAAGATTTCATTTCAACAGCTTTTCAAAACACCTACACTGTTTTTTTTTTTTTTTTTGGAGGCAGAATTTTATAATGTTCACTAGTCACTCATATGCAGCTACAGAAGTTGTCAGTGAATTAGAGCAAAGAGGAACCCCTCTGGGAGAAGAGGCAAATGAAAGTCTCAGGAAAGTAGTTTACGAGAAGTGTATCAGTTAAGTAACGTGATACCTCCGCCCAGCCAATAACATTATGAATTTGGGATACTGACAGGAAAGGATATGCTGTCTGTACTATTAAGTGTAAAGTCACCAGACCGCATGTATTCTAAATGTCTGTGTCTCTATGTGTGTACCTTGTATCTTATGTATATTTATGCATAGAAACAAGTCTAGAATGACAGTCAAATGTTAGCAATAGTTGCTTTTAGGTAGTGGAATTTGGAGGCGGTTTTTCATTGTCGTCTTCATAATTTACTAAAGTAAATGAATGTTTTATAAAGAGCATATAGTTTTGTTTTGTTTTTTTTGACTTTTTGCCTTATCTAGGGCCGCACCCGCGGCATATGGAGGTTCCCAGGCTAGGGGTCTAACAGTAGCTGTAGCCGCCGGCCTTCGCCACAGCCACAGCCACGCGGGATCCAAGCCGCGTCTGCGACCTACACCACAGCTCACGGCAACGCCGGATCCTTAACCCACTGAGCAAGGCCAGGGATCGAACCCGCAGCCTCATGGTTCCTAGTCGGATTCGTTAACCACTGAGCCACAACGGGAACTCCCCAAGAGCATACAGTATTTTGATAACAGAGATAATAAAGATATTTTATTTGGGAGGAAAACACCTACTGACCGTCATGTCCTTTCACTTCCTGCTCTGGCTATATCAGAATTAATCAGATTGTCGGGGCAGGCTGGAAAGTCTACGGAGGAATGGGAGAGATCAAAGCCTAATTTCTACAAAGTGAAGGTATATCTTCTCTTTGACAAGAAACGGTAGTACGAGAACCATCTCTAATGGGCATTTATGTGGCACAGGGTCAGATGTTATCCTTTTGCTGGAAAGAGTGTCTGCAGCTAGGGCAGAAATATGCATCATTCTGCTGTTACTGCTCGTCATGCTAGATGGTTCTCTCTGGGTGCTCGTACAGGCCATGCCCCCTCCTCTGCACTTTACACATAGCCAGTAACCTCCCTCGTTGTCCCGTGTGATAACCACCGGTATTATCCTTGTTTTATAGAGGAGGCACGGAGAGCATAAGTACGCCTTCCCTCGCTCCCGTGGTCCTTGAAGCTCCCAGATCTCACCACGACTATGAGAACTTTCCCAGAGCAGGCCACATAGCTAGCAATGCTGGAGCCTGGCTTCCAACCCAGGCTCTCTAGGGCACAGGCACCGTTCTTACTGAACCACTAAACTCTGTAGCATTTTTAATTTGATTTCATTGGATCATCGGCTGTCGAGAATTAGATGCAACCTTATCACTAAAGTACTCAGTATTTGCTAAGAAGAGTGTAGAGATAATTTGGTTATACTCGGTTCCTGTGACATAATATGTCATGATAGGATTTTTGTGCTTTTTAGGTATCATTACAGATGTTAGGGTTATTCTTTGACTCTGGTAGGTATATAATCACACAGACCCACTTTCTAGTGTAGTCTTAGACAGTGATTCCATGGCCATTAACTTTCATAAACATTCACTGTCAGCTCCTTTCACAAACCAAAAGAAAGTGTGTATAAATCAAGAAATTTTTTTTGTTTGGTTTTTTTTTTTTTGGGGCTCACCTGTGGCATGCAGAAGATGTTCCCAGGCCAGGGATTGAACCCCCGTCACAGCAGTGACAATGCCGCCGAATCCAATTCCCTAGGCCACCCGGGAACTTCTTATTATTGACTTTTATACCAACATTATATTGTCTTACGTTAATAATTCTAATATTATTTACAAAAGGAAGCTGCCAAACTTACTGTTGGTTGTCACACCCTAAATGCAGCTATGGCTTGTTTTCTGTAGTCTATATGTTTAATCAAATTGACATTTTTTTTTTCATTAAAGAGACCATAATGAATGGAGAGCCGAGGGGAGGGTTGGAGGAGATAAAATAAATAGAACCAACCTTAAGTAATTTTTCTTTGGATAATTAAAATGTACTGTTATAATTCCCATTGAAAAATTAGGAAGTTAATGGAAAGATTTAAGAAACATTTAACAACTAACCTCCTTTCCACTTCAGAAAAAAATCATTTCCTTTCTTGACTTACCATCACAGTGAGCCACATGAGAAAGCTTAGTGTTCAGTTTTCATATGAAATTTTTCTGTGGATGAATGTTTTGAAGTCATAAATAAAATGGAACAGAAGGCATGGACAAAAGGGAAGTATCCTATTTTAGGAAATGGCTGGCATATATTATATAATATTTAGATTTTCTTAAATCTATATACACTTATGTATTTAGGTTCTTAAACTTAAATTTCCTTTCAAAATGAGTACTCCGTTGAAATGATTTTCTTCTAAAAACCACATTTCATATTTTGTTTTATATCTGTAAATGACCAGATGGCATTAGATTTTACTAATCTGGAGAATTATATTGGTTGTTTTTATTTATTTTTATTTATTTATTTTTATTTTTTTTGCTTTTTTTTAGGGTCACACCCTCGGCATGTGGAGGTTCCCAGGCTAGGGGTTGAATCAGAGCTACAGCTCCCGGCCTACACCACAGCCACAGCAATTCAGGATCCGAGCCGCGTCTGTGATCTACACCACAGCTCACGGCAGCACTGGATCCTTAACCCACTGAGCGAGGCCAGGGATCGAACCCGCAACCTCATGGTTCCTTGTTGGATTCATTTCCACTGTGCCACGATGGGAACTCCCAGTTGTTTTTATTTAAAGAGGCTTTATTAATTGATGGTAAATATTCATTTTGTATAAAAAAACTCTCTCCTTCTTGTTTGTACACTGCATTGCACATAATGTATACCCAGCAAATGTTACTAAGTGAGTGAAGGAGTGAAGGAATGAAAGAGTAAACAAACTGGAAATATAACTTCTGCCCTAAATCTAAACTAAGTATTAACTAGAAGAACTCGGTTTATTTCTATAAACTGAGTACTTCATTTCATGATCGATGGTATGAAAAAGGTGCGTGAATGCAGGGGATTCTCTCTCTACGAAGAACAACATATTTAAACTGCTCATGAGGACTTTGCAGTGCCTTTTTAAAGCAAGTTGATTTTCATTAAGACTGAGGAGATGATGCCAAAAATACCAAAAACTTCGTTTATTAAAATGTAACTCAAATTTTGCCAGAAATACGTGTCAAGTCTGTTTTCACCTGGATTAATAATTCCATTGCCTTAATGGAGACCGAGCTTTTGAAATATTTTTCTCATTGGATATTTATGAACAGGATACTGGATAAATTACTCTTTTCTACTTCTCTTCTCTCAGGTATGACTTTAAGTGGTTCAGAGTCCATTTGACGGAGAAATACACTTAGCATTTTGAGGGCACCAAAGAGACACATTTCAGAGCAGCATTTGTTATTCTGCCTAATGGTGTAAAACCTTTCACCTAATATTTTTAAAACAGGCCCAGTATAAATGCTGAATGGCTGTTAGGGAGATCTGGTGCTGCTTAAATGCAAGTTGTGTTGTTAGAATGGTGTCTGTAAGTCAGTGGCTGATATTCAGTATTACGTACTGAGAAAAGCACATCTGTAAAAAACTGCTGTGTCCCAGTATTCGTGGCAGGATTTGGACTGTCTTTAATCTCCTTTGACTTGTGCATCTTCCTTTAAGGCCATCCATAAAGACGCACTTAGTATCCTTTTCAGCCTTTGGTTAGGATTTGCATCAGTAGGCATAAACCTGCTCTCTGGACAAAGCCCCTCTCCTTTGAAGCAACTGCTCAAGCTTTTCAAAGCAGTCCAAGAGGTCTATCCTCTTTCTCTTTTTATTTTTTCTTTAAGAAGAGTTTGAAGGGTAGCCCCTTAAACCAGCAGCAAGATAAATTTTTCTCTTCGGCTTTATTGAAAGCCATGACGATTTTTCCCGCAGTAAGACTTTAAAAGGTTCTTAAGGGAATCTGTCCTGCTTTATGATCGGCTTTTGGTAGCACTTATTATCTCAGAAAGCAAAAGTCAAGACTTTGTGTATCCATTAACTACTGCAATTTTTTATAAAAGAATTAACTCGATATTTTTTTTGAAGACTCCCCCCCACACACACACTCTTTATTCAGTTTAGAGATTTCAGTGAGAGGTGGCCATAGCTTTGGGACCTTCAGAAAAGTAATTTATGGCCAGTATTGTCTTACTGGAGCTGATGTGCCCCTAGGTATGAGCTCTGTGGGCTGGAGAGCAGTTGGGAGGATAGAATTAGGTGAGTGTTACAGCAAGAATGAGTGATACGGTTCCCAGATTTTGTTTCTGCATTCTCCAAATACACACAGGTATTTGTGTATTGCTATTGATACGTGGGCTCTTACTGCCAGGTTGGAGGGTGCTGTTTAAAGGTGTAACTACAGAGAAATAACAGATTGCCTGAGCCTCGCTTGAAACCTGTGCTCTGCCTCCCGTGGTCCCCTCTACCCTTCGTAATGCCATCCCCAGGGGGGTCCCCAAATATCTGTTGAACATAATCAGTCTGGACCTGTTGGACTGAAATCCCCTATCATGTCATTCTGTTTGCCATAGTGAAATTTTAACATGTAAAACATTTGGTTGATTGGAACCTATAAAAATGCAAGTGTTTATTTGGAACAGATTTTTTTTTTTTTAATGGGGGAAATGGAAAGAACACTCGATCGGCACCGCATATGCCACAAGAGTGCATGGTTCACTCTGTAAAAAAAGACAGGAAATAGCTTTTCTTAAAGGAAGGGATCGCTCCCCTTATATTGAATGTGGATTTTCAGAGGCCGTTAATGTGCTTTTCCTGAAAGGGAGGAAAGTTCAGCAGCAGCCTTTTTACTGAAAATCTAGTGAGCGTTTGTGCAACCAGTTACCTGAGAACCCAGTGATCCTAAGTGTACACTTATGCTTTCAATTTGTTGTTTTTCTTTTCCTTTTATTTCCTTCTCTTTTTCTCCCCCCCCCCCCGCCCCCCTCCGTGTTTCCTGAACTGTCTAACCTGCTTCCTAGGTTAGGAAACATTTTGCCAAACAATGAAGCCAGAGTGCTAGCGTTGAAGAGTTCCCTTATTTAGAGATTAGGCCCCGGGAAAAGAGAAATCTCTTTCCAGTTTTGAAGTTAATACAACATGTGCCCAGGTCCCCTGACGTGCAGAAGGAAACAACTGGTATAACGTGGATTATGGGAAGCTCGTATTTTGTAGGTAAAGCATACTCGTAAAAATCTTAATTATGAATTTACCAAAAAAAAAAAATACTTATACCTTAATTAGCTATTTATAGGGTTAATCGTGCAGCTCCCTGAACTCTGTAGTCATAGAAAATTCTCAGGTTTTCAACTCTTTTACATTAAAGAAAGAAATCAGTTGACAGCACTCTTGTCACTTCCTCCCTGTGTCCCTGAGAAAATATCCTTAGATCTCGAAAACAAAACGTTGGCATTGGCATACTGAAGTGACAGCGTCCTCTGGGTCCCCATTATCCATCTGTCCTTTGTTTACTTTGGCTTACACTTAGATTGCTTTCAGTTGCCATCAGCTTTCCATTTTCCACTGCGGAATTCCAAGCCAATTCAAGTTAAAGCGCAAACCTCCCCCCTCATAAAAGGGTAACTTACGAAAACAAAAAAGGAATAAGCACGCCGCAAATACAGTGCTTAGATCTCAGTGATTTTAATTCTCGATTTTAAAAAAGCTGCCAACGGATATAATTAGACATTAATTTCAAAAATAATATTTTTCGGTATTTGGGGGGAATATAGAGCATCTTGGGAAAGCGGGGAGCACGAATCGGGGTTACAGTATCGGTAACTTTTTAAAACGTAACAGATTTATCTCTAATTTCTTGGCAAGACTTATCTCCAACAGAAAGTTAAGTAATTCAGACCGGTTTGCGTTATTTGCTTCTTTTCTTGGCAAATTTCCCAAACGTGTATACTTTTTAAGGGAAAAAAATACAGCCGTTCCTGTAACCAATGCTTCGTGGTTTGGAAAACGTCAAGTGGACTTTGTGTTAAGGCAGGTCTCTCCCCAGAGAAGTTTTCAAACTTGGAATCCGATGAAACCAAGCCTCTGGTTCCACTCACACCTGGCCTTTTACTGTGTCACTTGAGGTCTCCCTTTGTCACCAACGCGCAGGCCACTTCCACCGCGCGGCACTGCCAGCGGGTCCGAGGCCACGATGCCCGTTCGATTCCCTCTCACTCAGAAGCACCCTTAGTCCCTCGAAGCCAGGAGAGACGCCGGGGACAGCGCTGTGCTCCTGAGCCCCAGTAAATGCAGTTAATGACGTGAGACGACCGGACATGGAGCCCCCGCAGGCGCCAGGGGCCGCGGGGCTGGGAGCACAGAGCTGGGCTCTCCCCTGGTTCGGGTCAGGGGACCGTGCACGCTCAGTGCGACCCGCTTTCCCCTCTTCCCCTCCTCATCCCCAGTAATCAGTTTGCATCACATTTCAGAGAACACATGACCGTCATAAAAAGCACTCCGTTTTTCTGGACCAGCAGCATTTGCCTTCCAAGCACAGTAAGTAGGCTTCTGCTGGATTTTCCCCCATCTGCCAGATCTCTCTCCTTGGGGTGCGTGAGTCTCCCAAGGACAGCCCGGTGCACGGGGTCAGGATAAGGGGACTCTCCAAGGACAGCCCGGTGCACGGGGTCAGGATAAGGGGACTCTCCCAAGGACAGCCCGATGCACGGGGTCAATGACTCTC
Organism: Catagonus wagneri; assembly: GCA_004024745.2. Classification (NCBI taxonomy): domain Eukaryota; kingdom Metazoa; phylum Chordata; class Mammalia; order Artiodactyla; family Tayassuidae; genus Catagonus; species Catagonus wagneri. The sequence continues at coordinate 17,379,981 of PVHT020000257.1, read as the reverse complement.
TTCCACAGCTGATGGTCGTGACCTGTTTTCCGGCACATGTGCCCCTGGGGATTACACACTACCGTTTGTCAGTCCTACTGTAAAAGCCATCCTCATCAGGGACATCTCAGAGTGCTGACAGGACCCTGCTCGCTAGTCCCTTGCATAAAGGCGTTTGCGGCTTTGTCCCCAGAGACTACACAAGTAGAGGACTAGTTTATCTTCAAAGAGTATTCTTCAGGCTAAGAATGCAATTCAGTTTACCCTCGGGACGTGGCACAGATCACGCCACAAATCAAGCCCATTATCATTCGACTTAAGTGCTGGGCCAGTCACGGTGAGCCTTCCTCGTCCACCAGCCAGTTTTCCTTCTCCTTTGGGGCTGCGATGACTTGGATGGCTTCAGCCTGCGACATGTTTTGAAACATCGTCCATTACTTGGGTATTCCTTCTCTGCCCCCGCCTCCCACCCCCCTAATTTTCAATCACTTACCAGCAGAATTACATTTAATAGTTTAATCCCCCCTCTGTTCTTTGAACTGTAGAGAACCATACTCTGTAAGATTTGATACAAGGATAACACATAAACTTAAGGCAGACGAGAGGGGCTGCTCTGAGATATAGAACCTACTTCAGACCGTCTCCATTGTGACGGGTCTGGGTGGCCCCCGGAGGAGGGGGCAGGTGAGTGAGGGGGCAGGTGAGCCTGTCTTTCTTTGAAATGTGAATTGAGCCAGAGTCCCCACGTTCATAATCACCCACACAGTCATCCATAAACCATCTAATCAAGGGGCTCATATTTGTATTGGAAAAGTAAGGCAGTTTATAATGCAGATTTCTGTCTCATTTTATTCTGTTTCAAACTGCTGTTGCTTGATAATCATGTAAGGCTTAGAACGTTAGCAACGGGTGTTCCTCAAACTGTAGCGTACAGTTTGGATCTACTCCTGAAACAGGATTTTTGGACAAATTCCTAAGCTATAAATGAAAGACTGAGGCATGACGGGAATGAGGAAGAAGTTATTGCTGATTAATCCGAGCAGAGGGCATCGCCTGCATGAACTTGATCTCTTCTTTGTATCTTTTTTTTTTTCCTAAAGGTGAGACCACCACTCCTCGGGCCATCCTGACAGGCCACGACTACGAAGTCACCTGTGCTGCCGTCTGCGCGGAGCTAGGCCTGGTGTTAAGTGGTTCTAAAGGTAAATCTGGGGCACCCTCGTAAAACGGACGTGTTTCTTAGTGTCTTCTACTAATGGATTACCAAAGATGAACTTGGTACCCCCCCTTTTTTTTTTGGCTGCACCTGCAGTATGGGGAAGTTCCCGGGCCAGGGATCAAACCCATGCCACTCCAGCAGTGACCCTGAGCTATGCAGTGACAACACTGGATCCTTAACCCACTGAGCCACAAGGGAACTCCCAAATTTGGTACCTTTTCCTCCAAAGTTGTGTTATCGATTATGGTAGCCATTAGCCACTTGGAACTATTGACATGAACTGAAATGAAATCAAATTAAAAAGTTAGTCCCCAGTGGCAGCAGCCACAGTTCAGGGACTCAGTATTCACATCCAGCTAGGGGCTCCTCTCCTGGATGGCCCCAAAAGGAACATTCCATCACTGCAGAAAGTTCCGAAGAGTGAGGCCAGAACAAGGACCATCTTTGTGTCTTTGTTTATTCTTCTGGACCCGGACTGGGCCGGGTTCCATCGCACACCTGGATGGAAACTCCCCACCCAGTCCGTTTTGACCTTCCAAATCGCCGAACCAGGCAAGGGGCCGTGATGGCATGGAGAACAGGGTGGAACGGCACTTAGGCTGGTTTGCCCGGAGCTCTGCCCGAGAGCATCGCCCTGTGTTTAGGCCAAAGACAGTCCCCAGGAGCACGCACAACAAATCAGGATCGGACCGGGGACAGAGCTGGTTCCAGTTCATTCCTCTGTCTCTGCCCAGAACGGAGGTCCGAACACACACACACAGTGCTGTAATCACACGTCTCTTAGGCTGACCTGGCAGCAGAGCATATAGTTTTTGAGTCACCTTGTCTGTGTCTTGAACTGTAATACTTAGTCTAGCTAACAAGACTTATTAAAAATTCAGAGGATTGTGCTTAAAAATTTAGTTGCTCAAAACAAGGACATAGTAATAACGATAGCAGGGATTCTATAACTGCTGGACTTTTTTCCTTCTTATGTATGCCCAGTGATTTCATTTATCCTCAGCTAACATGAGCTCCTGGACCGCATGTGATCCAAACAGGACGTGTAAAATGAACCTGTCACGTTACAGGCTATCTTCACTCTGCGCAGTGGCACGGAACCATAAAAATGACCGTGCAAGACAAAACCATGCACAGACCTTAAAAATCAGTCATTTCAATGGGAAATATTATGATTAACAGTAATCAGTGGTAAATATTAATAGTCAGTGGGAGATTTTATGATTGTTCCATGGCCTTAAATGTTTTTCATCAGAACACTCAAAGCTCTCTTGTTCAGGCGTTCCCCCTATGGCACAATGGGATCGGCTGCATCTCCGCAGCAGCAGGACACAGGTTCAATCCCTGGCCCGGCACAGTGGGTTAAAGGATCCAGCACTGCCGCAGCTGCGGCTCAGATCTCATCCAGGAACCCCACAGGCCACGGGGCGGCCACAAAAGAAAAAAAAAAAGTAACTTGTTTAGTTCTACGTATGCATATATTCATACATACATGTAAATTTATAGGGGCGTGAAAAAACTAGTAAGACTCACATTTACTTGGTACGCTGTGATTGAAAACATCAGAGACACTGAAAGTCTTTTATTTCTTTGCGGAAAATACACAAGAGCACTCGCCCCGTCTCTCCACGTGCCTTAAGGAGTGAGACTCTTCCGGAGGCCTTCACCAGATGTCAGAGCCCTGGGATCAGCTTCCACCGTCTCATCTCCTGGGCTTTCAGTGTCACGAACTACCTCCCAGGTGTCCTTCACGTGATGGGTTTTGCTGGCGTCACTTCTCCGGGGACCCTCACGTTTGTTGCAGCCACTTTCCTCCCAGCCTCCGGCCGCGCCCCCTGCGCTGCCTTCGTTCCCGCGGCCAGCTCTGTCTTCTCCGGCTCCATTTATCTTTGACTCAGGTCTCACTTTCAGCGTGGTCACTGCTCACTTCCTTATGGCAAACTCACCTTGGTTGGCCAGTGCCCTCTTCTGATTACCCCGTTTTTGACTTTACGAGGTAACTGACCCACGAGGTAACTGACCCACGAGGTGCGCGGGCGGCTTTCTTCAGCTGTAACGCGCGCTGTCGCCCTGGTCGCCCCATGTGTGCTCGGGATTCAGACCACCTGCGTCTGTTCTTGTTCAAAAGCTTCATTTTGCCCTTGTCGCTCCTGTCTTCTCAGAGGGACCCTGCCTCATACATTCCATGAATGGAGACTTGCTGAGGACTCTGGAGGGTCCAGAAAACTGCCTGAGACCAAAACTCATCCAAGCTTCGAGAGAGGGCCACTGTGTCATATTCTATGACAGCGGCTGCTTCTGTACGTTCAGCGTGAACGGGAAGCTCCAGGCCACCACGGAAACAGATGACAACATAAGGGTGAGTGGAGCTTACGTACGTTCCCACATGCTGTGTTTTCACCTCAGAGCGCGGCGAGCGTGGAGGGAGAGGGTTCGCCAAAGAAACCTCTGTTCTGAGCACCCGGGCTCTCTTTTCGACCCCAAAAGAAAATCATCGAGGGGGCCTGTCTCCGTCCCAGAGCGCAGCCCGCCCCACGCCCCGCGCCTGAGGCCGTTGGGCCCCTAAGTGAAGGCAGCGCCGGGCCTTCAGCAGTTTCCTGAGGACTCGCGAAGCCCCTGGCGGCTTCACTGGCACTGCTTGGTTTTTTGTTTCTTTGGTTTTGGTTTTTTATCTGAGAAAGTTAACCAAATAGGGGAGTTCCCACTGTGACTTCAGCGGGTTAAGAATCCAACTAGTATCTGTGAGGTCACCGGTTCGATCCCTGGCCCTGCTCAGTGAGTCAGGGATAGGGGTGTTGTCGTGAGCTGTGGTGTGGGTCACAGACGTGGCTCGGATCCCGCGTGGCTGTGCCTGTGGCGTCGGCCCAGCAGCTGTAGCTCTGGTTGGACCCCTAGCCTGGGAACTTCCACGTGCCACAGGTACGGCCCTAAAAAGAAAAAAAAAACAGATTAACCAAGTAGTATTGCTTTCTGAGTGTCCAGGCTAAAACAGCGCAGCGTAGGACACCCCCTAAACGCACTCTCTTTATGCCCAAACCGGCCTTGGGCGGGAGTGGTGGGGACGAGGACAATTAGGATTAGCACCTAACTGCGGGCCTGATTCCTGGGGCTGACCAGGCCCAAACGCAGCAAGTGCTGGGCTTCCGACTCTGGAGCGCCCCAGGCAGACAGCCCCCTTTTGGCTTTCGGTCCACAGGAGGCAGGAGTGCGGGCGGACGGGCTGGGGTCTCGTCTCACTTTCAGGACAGGGCCCGGGAAGTACCAGACGTTGAAGAGTGAGGACTGCTCCCTGGAGAGGCTTTTTTTTCCCCAAGGTCCCTGTCTCACCTCCAGACTTGCAGGTGCCAGGTTAAGGCGTCCTGTCACTTTCTGAGATGGGCTCGGAGGTGTGTGTGAGCTGCCGGCAGCGCGGGGACCCGGGACGGTCGCAGAGGCCTCCGCCCTCCGAGCGGCGCTTTCAGCTACTTCCGGCTGCTTCACTCACTGTTGCTCCCGACCTGGGGCAACTCCGGTGACGTCGGTTCTCCCGGGTCCCCAGATGCGGTCCGATCACCCCCTTCCCACGTAAATACTGGGGTCAGGAAGTATGAAGGAAGAGGAACCCTAAATATAGTTACACCCGTCAGACCGAGGCACTCGCTGCTCCTGTACCCACGGATGACTGCTTAGTTCAGCTTGCTGCTGCTGTGGGTTCGCTGCGGCGCCTTCTGCCCGCCTCTGCCACGAAGGCCGGCACACAGAACGCCCTTGCTCGGCTTTTATTTTTCCCTCCCTTCATTTAAACCAAGTGCACATCAGAGGCTTTTCCTTTCCTCTTTTCTTTACGATAATGTTGATAATCCGTCACTTTGAGTTGCGATTATATTGTCAGCCACACTAATAAATCTGTAAAATAATTTGAGGTCCCTTGCCAGCTAGAACCATTTCCGTGGCATTTCAGTGAGTACCAAAGGCTCCGGGAAGTTCCTCCAGGCAAAGTCGAGAGGCCTTCTGCAGCCTCTGCCTGCGCACATGCTTTTCCTCTCTGCCCTATGGCCGTTGTTTTTTTTTTCCCTCTATAATATGTCCCCCTGGATTTTAGGCTTAAACAAGCCATTGCCTTTTTCCCAGCACTGCCGCACTTCATCACACTAACTCGCAAGTGGCAACCGCGTGATTGAAGTGAGCTTGCCTGAAATGAGCACTGCCCGGGTGCGGCTCCAGAGACCCACGCTTCCACAGCCAACTGCCCCGGGAAGGGTGGAAGGAAACTGCAGGCTGGGAACAAGGGACATCAGAGAGCAACGCCCTCCAGTCTGAGCCCGTATAAGGCAGGGAGGCCGTGGCAGCAAATCAGTCATTAGCTCAGACCTGAAAGGAATTTCCTTTGAAATAGCAAGAAGCCTGCAGGCAGGCGGCCTGGGGAAGCCCTGCACTGATCAAGGGTTCCCACCAGTTTTTATTGAGATGCTCGGTGGCATTTGGGTAACAGAGCACATCAGCCAGGCAGTGTTTAGATGTCTTAACGAGTAACTTACATTTAAGTGGGCAGCAAAGTTATCCTCAGCAAAGGATGGCCACTATTTCACCCATAGGAACTCTTTTCTTGAGGAAGCTGTGCCTTGGGATGTGACTGTCGCCAGCAGACGCTGTGGCCTGCCAGTCGCTGCTGGAAACCAACACAGCCACGGTGTTGGCCCAGGCCCTCAGGATTTGAGAGCCTAAGATTAACACGTATCCAGGGACCCCTCAAAATCTCTAGTCTCAGCCCAGCCCGGATACTGAGCAGGTGTATTAGAATTAAGAACCACAGGAATGCAGGTTTGGGTGGGAGGCAGGGTGCCGTGGAGGAAATGCTAGCCGGGCTCTCACCTCCGGGGAAGTTTGTCAGGTCCCTCAGGAGAAAGGCCAACAAAATCTTTTCTAACTTTGGCAGGCACCTGGTTTATTAGAATGTTTTAGATGCTGATAAATACATAGCCCTAAAAGTCCCGGTTTTATTTATTTCAACACAGAACTAGGGTTAGAGAGTACTTATTCTAGAACAAAGATTTAAAAAGATTAATGGCTTTAATTTATATTTTAATATTGCTCTTATCCAGTAAAAAGCCTCAAGTATAAAACTCAAGTGAACCACAGCCATACGGTAATGGATTTTCATCAGCCGGATCTATAAGTGTAGCAAATAGTTATTTGTTGTAGTCTTCATACCCCCTAGAGATTGCCATTTGTGAAATGAATGTGGGGAAAGAATATTGGTTTTCATTTATATTGAAAAATCTTACTATTTTTTCTTTGTTAAAATTTAAAGAATGCTTCTTACATGTAACCATCTCCCACCCATGGGTTTTTCTTAGATTTTTCTTTGTGTGTGTGTTCTTGAGAATAAGCTACGTTTAAGAGACCTCAAAATGTGCATGTGAATTAAATGGCCATGGAACAGTCCTTACTTCTCCATGATTAAAAAAAAAATTTTTTTTTTTGTCAAAGGGTAAATTAAAGACTCTAGGCAACTCACGAAAACTCTGAGCGCAAAACAGTGCAAACATATTTTTTAGAAGGTAGATACTTTCTTTCTGCCGAGCCAGTACAGTCCAGACTCCCACTTTCACTGTGTCTGTGTGGACATCAGATTACAGGCATTTGCAGCAACTTCTAGAACTCCCAGGGCCACACAGCTAAAGAAAAGAAACGCGTACCCTAATAAATTAGCCAGGAAAGGAGGCTTGGGCAGGAGGAGAGGAATGGGTGGTAAGACTGGCTTGCGGAAGAGGTGTAGGGAGGGGCTTCTGTTGTATTTTTTGGCTGCATCCCCAGCACGCAGACGTTCCCGGGCCCGGGACGGAACCCAAGCCTCAGCAGTGACAACAGCGGCTCCTTAACCCCGCTGCCCGACCAGAGAACTCCGGGAGGGCCCTTTTTATCAGGAGCTGGCACGTTGTCTCTGTACCGAGACAAATAGTAAATATTTTAGGCTTTGCAGGCTCTGCACTCTGTTGCAATTACTTGTGAAGGTTACCAGAAATGAATGCGTCGCAGCGTTCCAATAACTCTTATTTACGGGCACTGAAATGTGGAATTCATATAATTTTCATGTCATGAAATAATATCATTCTCGTGATTTTTTTTTTTTTTTCCAACCATGAAAAAAATGTAAGAAGTCATACGAAACCAGGCGGCGGCCCGCCGCTGGCCGCCCGGACAGGAGCAAAGAATAGATTACACGCCTGCGCTGCGTGCTGAGCACTGGCGGGAAACAGTCAGTCCCCGGGCGGGAAGAAAATGCTTATTAGACTGAGTTTCATCGCCCTGGAAGCTGTGGTTCCCCACCAACTTGCCTTCCCAGCTGCTGGAAAAATCCAGCAGGCCGACCAAAGGTGGCTCCAGCCGTAGGTGGTCTCCCCTGGGGCCACAGCCCCCGGGGGCGGCAGTGTTTTAGCAGAAATCTGAGGCCAGCTAGCACCGTCTGCCCAGCCTGGGTACAGAATGGGCTCGCGTGTGCAGGAAGCTCCCCGTCCACGACATTCTCCGTTTCATGAGTGTTCATGGATGTGGGAGGGTTCGCCACTTCATCCTTACAAAGCAAACATTTAAAAAGCAAACCTTGAGCAAAAACCTCAAGTATTGCCTAACTTGGCCCACTTGAGTCTTAAAAAATAATGGCAGGAGTCCTCTCCGCCTGGTGATTCCCTGAAAACTCAGGACGCACGCCCGCTCTCCAAGGGCACGGTAGCTGGAGGCAGGAAGAGTTCATCGAAAAGATGGGATGGGATGGGGCCCGCTTCCCTGGAGTCACCGTCGCTGTACCCCACAGGCCATCCAGCTGAGCCGGGACGGGCAGTACCTGCTCACAGGCGGGGACAACGGCGTGGTCACCGTCCGGCAGGTGTCTGACCTCAGGCAGCTGTTTGCCTACCCAGGCTGTGACGCCGGAATCCGGGCCATGGCCCTGTCTCACGACCAGAGGTAAGTCCAGAGTCATGGTCTGCTACTGGTGGCCTTAAACGCGGTGGAGGGAATTTATTTAAATGGGGTGACGGATGGGCTGGGTAGTGGGGGTCGCCTCTGCAATCCAAAAGGCCAGTGAACACGGGGGATTCCAAGATCCTTTGTAAAAAACATCATTTTCTTAATGATGGCATTGCCAGTCCTGGACAAGGCTGAATTCTCTAGGAATAGATAGGATTTAAGTCACAAAGCCTCCAATTACATTGCCATAAAGCTTTTTTTTTCTTTAATGTTTCTTAAATAAAATTTTAATACGAGCCAAAGCAATCTACAGATTCAGACTAATTCCTAGTCTGAATCCTTTTTCTTAAATAAAATTTCACGTGAAATGCTTATATACCCTATTCATGATTTCATTGAGAAATCTGGCTTACTTCCTAAGAAAAACCCACATTTGGGGGAAATCTTTATCTGGCATCTTATTTCTTAATAACAGTCTCTCATTTTCCTTCCCAACTCTTTATATTGTGATAAGATACACATAAAATTTACCATTTTCACCATCTTTTTGGTGCAGTTTAGTGGCATTAAACACATTCACATTGTCGTACAACTATCCCCAGTATCCATTTCCAGAGTTTTTTCATTATCCCATCTCATGATGGCCTTTGATATACAAAAGCTTCTAATTTTGATGAAGTACAGTTTAATTTTTTTTTCTGTTGTTGCCTGTGCTTTTGGCGTCACATGCAAGAAACCATGACAAAATCCAGTGTCATGAGGCTTTTCCTCTATATGGTCTCTTAAAAGTTTTATAGTTTTAACTCATATTTAGTATTCGATCCATTTTGAATTAATGTTTATATATGATGTTTGTAAGGGTCTCACCTCGTTAATTGTGCACATGGATATCAGTTTTCCCAGCACAGTATGTTGCAAAGATTGTCTCTTTATGTGAGAGTTCGTTTCCGGGCTCTCTCTTCTATTCTGCTGATCCATGTGTCTCTAAGCCAGCACCACACTGTTTTGATTACTATAGCTTTATAAGTGAGTTTTGAAATCAGGAAGTATCAGACATCCAGTTTTGTTGTTCTTTTTCAAGATTGTTTTGGCTGTTTGGGCTCCCTTGAGATTCCGTGTGAATTTTAAGATTTTTTTTTTCTGTTTTTGCAATTGAGAGTTGGATAGGAATTAGTCTGAATCTGTAGATTGCTTTGGCTGGTATTATCATCTAACAATATTAAGTCTTCCCACCCAGGAACATGGAATAGCTTCCCATTGATTTATGTCATCTTTAATCTTTTTTAGCAACATTTTCTGGCTTTCAATACACAAGTCTTCTGCTTTCTTCATTAAATTTATTCTTGAGCATTTTATTCTTTATGTTGCAATGATGACTTCTTAATTTCTTTTTCATATTGTTCACTGCTTGAGTAGAGAAACATTTTTTGTTGATTTTGTATCCCTCAGCTTTGCTGAAGGAAGCTCTAACAGGTGTGTGTGTGTGTGTGTGGTCTCTAGGATTTCCTACATAAAGATGATGTCATTTGTAAAAGATAATTTTACATCTACTTTTCCTTTTCTTTCCTAATTGCTCTGGCTAGGACTTTTCAAACTATATTGAATAGAACTGGTGAAAGTGGGTATCCTTGTCTTGTTCTCAGTTACAATGGAAAAGCTTTCATTATTCACCACTGAGTGTGACATTAGCTGGGAATCTTTCGTAAATGCCCTTTATTGTGTTGAGGCACTTTCCTTGTATTCTTAGTTTGAATGTTTTTAATCATGAAAGAATATTGAATTTTGTCAAGTATCTTTCTGATGTGGGTTTTTAATTCTGTGGATTACATTGATTTTTTTTTTTTATGTTAAACTATCCCTTTATTCCAAGAATAAATCCCACTTGGTTATGGTGTATAATCCCCTTAATATGCTGTTGAATTTGGTTTGCTAGTACTTGAAGACTTTTTGGTATCAGCATTCACAAAGGATATTGAGCTATAATTTCTTATAGTGTCTGTTGGACTTTGGTGTCAGGGTGTATCGGCCTTATTAAATGACTTACAGAGTGTTCTCTTTGGTTTTTTGGTGTTAATCCTTCTTTAAGCATTTGGTAGAATTCACCAGTGAAGTTCCTTCTTTAAATATTCAGTAGAATTCACCAGTTAAGTATCAGGTATAGGGCCTTTTTTTTTTTTTCCGTAGAGAGATTTTTGATTACTGATTCAGTCTCATTACCAGTTCTAAGTCTATTCAGATTTTCTATATCTGTATCATTAAATGTTGGAATAATGTGTGTGTTTCTAACAATTTTTCCATTTCAAATGGTTATCCAATTTGTTGGCCTACAGATGTTTCTAGTATTCTCTTATAATCCTCTTTTTATTTCTACTAAATTGGTAGTAATGTCTCCAATTTATTTTAGTAATTTGAATCCTTTTTCTTAGTCTAAGTCTTTGTCCATTTTGACCTTTTCAAAGAACCAACTTTTGACTTTGATTTGTCTCTATTCTTTTCCTATCCTCTATTTCCATTCTAATCTATATTATTTTATGCCTTCTGTTAGTTTTGGGTTTAGTTTGCACTTTCTTTATAGTTCTTTAAAGTGTAGAATTAGGTTACTGATTGAGAACTTTAAGAAAAAAATACGTATGTTTACAGCTATAAATTTCCCTCTTACCCCTGGTTTTGGTGCATCCTGTAAGTTTTGGCTTGTTTTGTTTTCATTGGTCTTGGTATTTTATAATCTCCTTTGAGATTGCTTCTTTGACCCATTGGTTAACTTCCATGAATTTAGGAATTTTCCTGTTTTCCTTCAGTTATTGAGGTTTAATTCTGTTGTGATTAGAAAACAATACTTCGTATGATTTCAGTCTTTTAAAATGTGGTAAGACTTGTTCTGTGCCTAACATATGATTTATCTCAGAGAACGTTCCATGCATATTTGAGAACACTGGGCATTCTGCTCTTTTTGGTTGAGTGTTGTTTTATATATATGTGTTAGGTCCAACTGGTTTTGGTATTGTTCAGATCCTTCTGTTTCCTTATCTTCTTTCTGGCTGTTCTACCCAATTTTGAAAATGGGGTATTGAATTCTGCAGTTATTACTGTAGAACTTTATTTTTTCTCTTCAATTCTGTCAGTGTTGGCACCCTATAGCTTGGGGTGCTGGTGTTTGTTCCTGTGCGCTTGTAATTGCTGTATCTTCTTGATGGAGCGGCACCTGGATCTCTATATAGTGTCCTTTGTCTCTTGTATCATGTTTTGATCTAAAACCTATTTTGTCTGATATTAGCATAGCCGCCCCAACTCTTTTTTCATTATCATTTGTGTGGAACATCTTTCTCTACCTTTTGACATTCAACCTGTTTGTCTTTAGATCAAAGTCAGTCTCTGGTAGATAGACAGCATAGAGTTTGAAAGTGTCTTCTGTTCATTTTGGCCAGTCTCTCTGCCTTTGGATTGGGGAGTTTAATCCCTTGACACATAAAGTAATTTGACACTGACTTTTGCCATTTTACCATGTGCTTTCTACAGGTCTCAGTGCTTTTTTGACCCTCATTCCCCCGTTATCGCCTTTTGTGTTTTGTTGATTTTTCTGTCGTGACACATTCTAGTTCCTAATTTTGATACGAGGTAACTACTAAGGCTACTAACTGTGACATCCAAGGACTGTCCTAACCAGATCATACAGAGGCAGGTGTAAGACAGTAGGCTTCTGCCTCCAGGAGAGACTCCTCTAAAGTGCCTGTCCCGCTGTTCCCTCCCGTTCCTCCACCAACTGCTCAGGGAGTGGGGTGGGGGGTGGGGGTGACAGCCGCTCCTGCCTGGACCCTGATGTCAGTGAGTCGCTGTGGCGTGAGGACAAGGCCCCTGCTCTCAGCATGACGGCCGCAGCATGTCCTTCTGCAGAGCCCAGCCTGAGTCACGGTCAGCACTCTGAGTTCCTGTTCATTCTGTGCGCGTCAGAGGTGACTGTCCGGTGAGGTGCGACTTCCTCCACCAGCAATTACTTTGAGATGACGATCCTTTATTTTGCTTCTGACACCTAATATAAAAACAGGGCTCACCCCTCCCCTTTAGATATCATCTAGTCGTTTCAGGTTTTTGTGACTCATCCTGCACATACCGGCTGTACTGTGACCGTAAAGGCCAGCTGTGATCCGGACCCTCGGGGAGTGGCAGCGGTGGGCCCTAAGCCTGCTCAGGACTGCATCTCAGTCATCAAAAAACAGCCACTGCAGGTTGGGCTGCCATCCTGTTTACCTTGTGGATTCGGGGAGAACAGTTCTTTGTTTAAAAACACGGCCCTAGGAAATGAGTAGGTTTGTAAACCCCTGCTTCTCTGCGCTTCTCCCAGGTGCATCATTGCCGGCATGGCCTCGGGCAGCATCGTCCTGTTCTACAACGACTTTAACCGGTGGCACCACGAGTACCAGACTCGCTACTGAGGGCGACAGCCGCGCCCGGGCCTGGCCCCCGAGCCCAGGCAGGGGAGGTACCCTGAGCGTCTTTTTCTTAGAAATCGCTACCACAGCTGAATGTAACTTAAATTTGCTCTAAGAAGCAAAATATTTTTTAAAGTTAATTGCTATTTTTGTAGACTTTGCTTGACTTTTTTCGGGGGAATAGCAAAGCACAAAACTGGCTGCTGGGTTCTGTAGTTTAAAAACAAAAAAATCTATATTTTTAGTCCTAATGAGAAGTCTATTTTCACCAATTATGGAAATATTCAGTGGAGCAAGTAAACCCACTTCTTCTAGTTATATTACAAAAAAAAAAAACCTTCACATTTATCTGTAATCTTGAGCTGTAATCTTGAGAAATGTGTGATTTTTACAGTAAGGAAAGGACTGACTTATAACGCTGGGATGAGGGGATTTTATGCTGTACTTTACTTTGGGTTCTGTATTTTTTCCAAACAGTTGTGCTTCTGCAGCACTGAAATTTCTGAGATTTAAATAGTAACGTTTAAATTATGGTAAATATAATTTAAAACATCTCAGTGAATTATTTCTATCAATGGTATTCAAGCATGTTTTAGACCTAGAAAATTATGGTTTGGGGGGAGGCGTTTTTATGTTGTTGCAAGGTTAGCATAAAGGATCGAATGTTATATAGCAAGAGTGAACTATTTACAATGTTTTTCCAATCTGTCCTCTTCTTAGCGCACCAAAATGCAATGATGGAAATGCTCTTGGGCTCACAGCCTTTCTTTTTCTTTTAAAGAAAATTCAAGTACCAAAGCTCACCCCTGAGGCGGAGCCATTCTTGGGGCGCCCCTCCCCACCCCTGGTCTGAGAACAGAGGCTACCGGGTGCCGTGTGAAGCACACTTGTTTTACTTTCTATTTGTTATTGAACAATCTTTCCCTCCCTTTTGATGAGCAATTTGTACTAAGAAAAAGTTATTTTGGTGTTGTATAATTCTACTTTTCTAGTAGATTGCTGTGTGTGGAATTCTGTGAAAAATATTTGAGAAAAGCTCTGTGTTGCATAAATAAATTCTTTGTAAGTTGTGAACTCTTGAGTTGAAACTCCCATTCCATCTGTTTCTCTTACAACTTACCTAAAAGTGGGCGCCTCCTTTTTTTTTTCCTACACCTTCAGCTCTTCTCTAAAAGCAGAGATTTGGAATGGAACGACACGGTTTTGACAGAAAAGTTAAATAAAACGATATTAGTAATTGAACTGCTAGAAATATCTTTTTCACCCCTAATTTTGAAACAAATGATAAAACGATCATTTGCAAAGAAAATGCCAAAGCCTGGTTCACTCATAGTTCTTGAACAATAACCAAAGGAAGGCAGCTCTCTGGAAAGAAAACAGGAAACGGGGCCTCTCTCTGGCCTCTCTCACCACGGAAACGGGAACACTAGACCTTCATCTAACAAATAACCCAACAAGGAACCTGATACACTGGCCCTCTCAGATCCACCACTGTGTCACAGCCATTAACAAAGCCATCGATGGTAAACTGGGCTCTGGGGGAAAGTACACCTTAGAGACGCACCCGAGTGACCGGTACGTGTTCGTGCTCACAGGCACCCACCTGTGACAGGCTCTGGGGACTCTAGGGAAAGTGCTAGAAGAAAGTTAGGCCTCTCTACGTCACATGCCAGGCCCGTGGTCCCTCAGCTACCCATTTTAACAAGTCGATCTAAAGCAGAGTTAATGAAGCGGCGTCCTCTTGGAGCCCAACAAGAGAATCAGTGCCTCCCCTGCCTTCATGGATTTAAAACACAACTATGGAAAATCCTGGGCGCACAGCGACGCACAGCCCCAGCCGGCCCTCCGCCTCGGGGGACACACAGCCTGCGGCCACCGAGGGCCAGCCACGCACTCTCATAAAACCGATACACCTGACTTACCGCAGCGCTTCTGAGGGCTGGAATCCGCTAGCACAGCCTGTGTTTGAGTTGACGCCACCTTCACTTAATTTATCCAATTTTCACTCCTTTTTTTTTTTTTAAATGACTTCCAAGAAACGTAGACCAGTTAGGGAAGAAACTCCAGTTGGGGTGGTCTGAGATGACACTACGGTGGATGGGAACGGCGGCGAAACGGACAGTAGGTGGAGGTGGCTGAGAGCGCCGCGTGGGCCTGTCGTCACCGCCTCAAGAAAGTAAGCATTTCCTGGAGTTCCCGTCCTGGCGCAGTGGTTAACGAGTCTGACTAGGAACTGTGAGTTTGCGGGTTCGATCCCTGGCCTTGCTCAGTGGGTTAAGGATCCGGCGTTGCCGTGAGCTGTGGTGTAGGTCGCAGACGCGGCTCGGATCCCGCACTGCTGTGGCTGTGGCAAAGGCCGGCGGCTACAGCTACTGTTAGACCCCTAGCCTGGGAACCTCCGCATGCCGCAGGTGCGGCCCAAAAATGACAAAAGGCAAAAAAAAAAAGAAAGAAAGTAAGCGTTTCCTCGCCCACGGTGTTGACTCTGACGGAAACGCCACCACCAAGGCCTCGCGGCTGTGTAACCGAAGGGGTACCTCTGCGTCTCCGGAAGAAGGAATGAGGGCTTGGAGCAGAGAGAATGTGGGATCCCGACAGCCACCTAGGAAGGACCTGGGGGACAGGACACTCAGGAGAACCATGTCCCGGTGCACCAGACAGCCCCAGAGAAACATCCCATGAAATCAGTCCAAAGAAAAGGAAGGGCCCCGCCTTGAAGTAACAGCGCGCCTCAGTTGCACCTGTCAGCACGGGGACGGTACCCCACAGGGCCGGGGAGCTGTGTGCAGGGCCCCTCCTGGAGTGGAGCAGAGCCCAGGCCTGGGGCCCGGCCACACCTCCGGGGCCACGTGTCCTCCCACCTAGGCTGTCGGGGGCGGGGGGCAGCGAGGTGGCAGAGGTCACGGGGGTCAAGTTTACAGCGGGCCGGGGATTCTGGATGCAGCCAGATGACAACCCCTTTCCCCGCTTTGCTACAAGCGGAATAGAATTTAAACGGCGAGCGACAGTTTAGATCTACCAAGACGGGACTGTGAGGAGAGGTTTTCACTAGGTATCGTTGACACCTACCAGATGTGAGGTCCAGAGCTCCCGGCCATGCACATCTGCACATCCCAGACCTGCTCTGTTCCTCCTGGGCCAGTCCCACCCTCTCCGTCGCTGCTGAAAAGCACGGCAGCCCGACGACACATACCTTCCACAGCAAGAGGAGGAAGTGGCTTTAAACAGTTGGAAGGATCCCACACTGAGCCTGATGGAGCAGCTTTGCCAGTTCCCGGTGTGTTGGGTGACGAGGGCAGCCAGCCCACAGCATCATCACGGGACAGCACGTTAGGCCAAAGCATCTTCACAAACACAGAGGACCAGCACGTGAATCTCCAAGTCGGCGTGAACCACGCGTAGCAGCCAACGGGCCAGGGCCTCGACTTGGCTATTTCTGCCCCAGCACAAGGGGAGGAAAGACTTTCTGCTTCAAAGGCCTTGCTGCCTTTTTTGTAGCATAAAGTGTAATGATATTAATGCTATAAGCATCACAGGTTATCATTGCAGGGAAAAGGACGCTGGGAAGGAAAAGACCAGGGCAAATCAAAAAAAATAAAATTTAAGGAGTTCCCTGGTGGCCCGGTGGTTGAGGATTTGGCATTGTCACTGCTGTGGCTTGATCCCTGGCCCAGGAACTTCTGCATGCCATCAATGGGCATGGCCAAAAATTAAAATTTTAAGAACTTTTTAAAAATTCTGTCTCTTCTATTTTCTCTCAGACAAGTGGGAGAAACCTCTTTGGGGTCTTTTCAATAGATCAGAAAAGTGGAGTCCATGATGCATTTCCCGGGCTCCCCAGGTCACTTGAGGGCCACATAAAAGCCCAAGGAAGGCTACGATGAATGGCACTGACGCTCACGCCCTGTCCTGCTGCTCCAAGCGGGGCCCTCACATTCTTCTCTCTAGGGAACGCTGTTCTGGCCTCAGGCAAGCTACGGAGACGCCGGGCTCCCAGGCAAGGGAGGCAGGTGACCTACAAGCGTTCCTCTGAAGCCTGAGACCTCAGCAGTCACGCGCCAGAAACACGCAGTGAATTATTTTCCTGTCTCAAGTTCAGAAATATTTTTCCCTGCCAAAACCAAGACTGTGGGGGAGCCGGGGCAGGTGCAGTTGGCTGAGCTGGGGCCTCGGATCATCTGAGAGCCAGTCCGCAGACTCACCTTAGTGACCGCACTGGCTGGCACCCGGCCTCGGGACTCGGCAAGCACACCCCCCAATCCCACCCTGCAACCTGACCTCAGAGGCCAGGGCTGCCAGCACTGCCCCGGGTGAGACAGGCTTCTGTTTGGGAGAGGGCACAGCAGGAACATGCGACTGACTCTGTAGCAAACACACTCTTTTTGCTTCCCCTCGGTCACTGAATGATCCCCCAACAAACTGTCCTTGATGGATTGTATCATCAAATAGCCCCTTAAAATCCACCGGCCAAGGAGTTCCTTCTGTGGTGCCGTGGGTTAAGAATATGACTACAGGGGCTCGGGTCCCTGCTGCAGCGCAAGTCCATCCCCACCCAGCACGTAGGCTAAAGGATCCAGCGTTATCACAGCTGCGGCCCTGATTCAGTCCTTGACCTGGAAAATTCCATATGCCTTGGGTGGTGGCCATAAAGAGGAAAAAAAATAACTAAATCCACTGTCTAAGACTAACCAAAGTTGCTACACGCCAGCCTCCCTCTGGAGAAACTGTCCTCCTTCATCTGGCAGAAGCCACACGCCCCTGCCCTGAGAATGTCTCGGCCGCCTCAGTTTCCTGCCACTTTGTAAGGCATCCCCCCAACCCCACGCTACCTCCACCTTAGGACACAGACGCTCCCTCCCAGGGCAGCCAGGAGGCTGCACCCCTGCTGCAGGGCACTCCACGTGGCCACACGTCCAGCCGAGGTGCCTCTGGCTTCTCCTAACCAACACCGGGCCTTGCTTCCACAGTCCTTGGCTGCCAGGCCTTTAAACCCCTCGCCACTCTGGCTGCTGTCTTCCAGCTACGGCCACTTTATCTGCACCACACACGCCCAGGCCCCGGCGCAGAACCGTATGTGGTGGAAGGTTCTGTGAACATTTAAGCAGTTCCGTTGGCGCCTAAGGAAACAGGGCTCACTGAACTTCTCCCCTCTCGGATCTTTCCCATGAAGCTGTGAACGCCAAGGCTGTGGCCACCAAAACGTGAGAGAATCACGGGACCTCACACTGTGATCTCACACCCGGGGTTTGGGTCAGTGCTCTAATCTCTGAGATCTCCCATCAGTCCCGCCCACTGAAAACAATGGACACTCTTTTACACTGTCATCCACGCCATATGCAAAAACAAAACAAGAGCAAGAGAAGAGTACAACCCCCCCCTTTTTTGTCTTTTTTAGGGCCGCACCCCAGACATACATGCAAGTTCCCAGGCTGGAGGGGGGCAGCGAAAGGAGCTGTAACTGCCAGTCTACACCACAGCCACAGCTATGCCAGAGCGAGCCTTGTCTTCTACCTACACAGCTCATGGCAATGCCAGATCCTTAACCCACCAAGCGAGGCCAGGGATCAAACCTGCGTCCTCATGGTTACTAGTCAGGTTCATTACTGCTGAGCCATAATGGGAACTCCAAGCCTTTCTTTTTAGAGCTGGACTGCCTGCTACGGCAGGCAGAGCCAGTGGCTATGAAACACTTAAAATGTTCCTGGTCCAACAGAATAGAGAACCCATAAATAGACCCAGATGCCTACGGTCAATTAATCTTTGACAAAGGAGGCAAGAATATAAAATGGGAAAAAGACAGTCTTTTCAGTAAGTATTGCTGGGAAGCCTGTACAGCTGCATGCAAATCAATGAAACTAGAACACACTCTCACACCATGCACAAAAATAAACTCTAAATGGCTTAAAGACTTAAATATAAGACAAGACACCATTAAACTCCTGGAAGAAAACATTGGTAAAATACTCTCTGACATCAACCTTACAAATGTTTTCTCAGGTCAGTCTCCCAAAACAACAGAAATAAAAGCAAAGAGAAACCAATGGGACCTAATCAAGTGGCAAGCTTTTGCACAGCAAAGGAAACCAAAAAGAAAACAAAAAGACAACTTACAGAATGGGAGAAAATAGTGTCAAATGATGCTACTGACAAGGGCTTAATCTCTAAAATATACAAACAACTATACAACTCAACAGCAAAAAAGCCAACAACCCCATTGAAAAATGGGCAAAAGACTTGAATAGACATTTTCTCCAAAGAAGATATGCAGATGGCCAACTAGCACATGAAAAAATGCTCAACATCACTGATGATTAGACAAATGCAAATCAAAACTACCATGAGATACCACCTCACACCAGTCAGAATAGCCATCATTAATAAGTCCACAAACAACAAATGCTGGAGGGGGTGTGGAGAAAAGGGAACCCTCCTGCACTGTTGGTGGGAATGTAAATTGGTACAACCACTATGGAAAACAGTATGGAGATATCCTAGAAAACTATAGATAGTTTTCTAAGGATTCCCACTCTTGGGCATATATCTGGACAAAACTTTCCTTGAAAAAGACACCTGCACACGCATGTTCACTGCAGCACTATTCACAATAGCCAAGACATGGAAACAACCCAAATGTCCATCGACAGATGATTGGATTAGGAAGATGTGGTATATATACACAATGGAATACTACTCAGCCATAAAAAAGAGTAAAATAATGCCATTTGGAGCAACATGGATGGAATTAGAGACCCTCATACTGAGTGAAGTCAGTCAGAAGGAGAAAGACAAATACCATACGATATCACTTATATCTGGAATCTAATATACTGCACAAATGAACCTTTCTACAGAAAAGAAAATCACAGACTTGGAGAACAGACTTGTGGTTGCCAAAAGAGTAGGGGCGGGAGTGGGATGGTATGGGATTCTGGGGCTAACAGTTTAGACTATTGCCTTTGGGATGGAAGAGCAAGGCAGTCCTGCTGTATAGCACCAGGAGCTATGTCTAATCACTTGTGATGAATCCATATTATGTATGTGTAACTGGGTCACCATGCTGTGCAGTTGGAAAATTGACAGAAATCTATAAACCAGCTATAGTGGAAAAATTTTTAAAAATTAAAAAATAAAAGCTTCCTGGTCCAACCTGAGAAAAGCTATACATGTCAAGACAGCAGATTTCAAAGACTTAGTACAAAGAATGTAAAATATCCCAGTGATTATTTTAAAATTGATTACATATTGAAATAATACTTTGGGTATATTTAGATCTATTGGGTTAAATAAAATGTACTATAAAATTAGTTTTACTTCTTTTTTACATTTTTTAATGTGGTACCAGAAAATGTTCAATTACACAGCTTACAGTGTATTCCCACGGGACAGCGAACCGCCCTGGAAGTCCTGCTCCGAGACGGCATCGTAAGCCAGCACGCCCGCTTTCAATACGGCTTGTCAGTTCTGTCCCATCTCCTCATTTGCAGTTCACGAAAATATTCTGGGGGAGTTTTACCAGCTGCTTCCCATCCATATATTCCGTATGTTTCCACATCACAACAACTTCTTTGAAGAAAGAGAGGCAGGCACGCACCGACCCTTGGCTGAGGCCTGCAGGTGCCCTGGTGGCTTTGGCAGGTCGCCGTGCCCCGCCCCGCCTTGCCTTACCCTAGTCAGAGGTCAGCCCTTTAGACACGGACCCAAACCCGAAGCATGTACCGCACTCACTGTGCAGGAGCCGAGGACCCCAGCAGTCGAGGACCTGTATTTCATTTGGATTCTGAGACCAGAATCAGAGTCCAAGAAATGTTTGCTCAGTGCCTGGGTGAATGAACAGGTTGCTTGCCTTGTCGGAGCCTTCACTTCGGAACTTCACCTGGATGAGCACGCACACCCCCGGTACCCTGGACAGCAGGTCGCCTTGAAAGAGCCCAGGTCTGCAGTCTGTGGAATCTGAAACCGCTTCATGGCTCTGTCTCCTGCCAATTCTCTGACCTGGGTTACGTATGTCACCTGACTTTGGACTTGCTCCTTTATGCCACTTACTGCTCAAGCTGTTTGTGGGATTAAGATCCTTACTTTTCTTTAACTGCTAGGCCATGCTGCCACACCTGGTTCAGGCTACTCCAGTCTCCAGGCCATCCGAGGATGGCACAGAGCATGCGAGCACGTGCTGGACAGTGACTGGCACTGCCCTGGCCACTTATTTTCTGAAGTCTTCAGCAAATGTCTTTGATCCTTGCAGTTCAAGGGATGGGGTCGGGTTTCGGGCTCTGATCAGTGCTATAGGCCTCGTTCCATCCTGCTTCTGCTTTCATTTTTCTCCTCTTCCTTTTACATCAGCTCTTCACTTCCATTAACAAAGATTTCTCTGGTGGAAGCTATGAGAAAGCGTGCCTCTTAACCAGTGAGGAGAGTGACAAGCAGAATGTTCTGGACCTGCCGATCACCACCCTCCTCTTGTAGCCTGGAAGCCCATCTGATTTCTCCATCCTCCTGTGCACTGGCTCACGGGCCGGCACCAGGCAGAGAGAAATCATCGCACAGGAATCATCGCACAGCAGTTTGAACAAAGAGATCCAGAGCCGGGAGAGATGGTTCCAAGCGCTGGAATCATCGGCCTTGGGACGGTGGGGACAGAAGCAATTCCAGGCTGAGCCAGAGCCCAGGCAAGCAGGTGTTATGAGGGAACAGAAACCAAGAGCCGAAATACACCGAAGACAGCGCAGTCCCTGAGGCAGACAGACAGAGACGGGCCGGAACACGTGCCCCAACTCCGCACTCTCAGTAAACCCGACTGACCCGTCACTGGTTCCAGCAGAGCGCTCTGTTGCGCCCTCATCGTCCTTATTGATTTTCGAGCTTTTGCTGCGTGGGTTTCTGCACCTGTTATCAAATACACTTCCACCACGGACGCACCTCCGTGTGTCGTTCCCAAGCATCTCTCTCCCCCGTCGCGGCCCCCAGACCTCACACAGGCAGACACTGGCACCTGCCGGAACCTGGCCAAGGAGCGGTTGCTTCGACCACACGTCCTCCGTAAAACAACCACACAGGAACCTCTGCTCACTCGCGTGACTTTTTCTCAAGAAGCAAGAGTTTATTACAGGTTGGTTACACTCGTAAGGAAGCAAAAGTCTAACAATGACAATGAACTACAGACCCACCCGTTTAGAAGATGAGCAGATAAAACAAATACACTGATTATGTACAATCATTAAAAAGAGCAGGGTGGTGGGAAAGGGAAAACTGCCAGCAGCCTTCCAGAAGGTTAATAACAGAGGATGCAGGCACCTTCCCGCGCAGCCCGACTGTGCCCAGGCTCCCTCGGTGTTTCTGCCACTGCAGGTGAGAAGCAGGCGGAGGAAGAGGCTCTGGTGGCTCCTGGGGCCGCCGGTTGGTCCTGCTCCGCCTGCAGCGGGACCTGGAGAGGGAAGCGCGCAGCGGGGTCCCTGCACGAGCCCGGAGCCGTTGAGTGCCCGGTCCTGCGGCCCGAAGCCTGCCCCACAGAGGGACACGCGCTGTCTGTAGGAAAGAGGGAGCCCTCCGGGTTGCTTAAATACGGGAGAGGTCGGGGTTCATCCAAAGTGTTTCTATAAAAATGCACTCGATGCCGGATCAAAGTTGCACATCCTCCTGGCGACGCTGTCGAGAATGTCCACCCAACTGAAAAGACGGGTTTTCAAAGAAGCCGCGCCGAGGACCGGTCCCCAAGCTGCTGCGCACAGGCCCCTCCGGGCCCGGGCCAGACGTCGCTGAATCAGTCGCGCTGGCGGCGCCAGGTCCCCGGCCGCTCGCAGCCCGAGGCGGCGGCGGCGGCGGCGGCGGGAGAGCAGGGGCGCGGGGGCGACTCCGGGGCCGCGGGGGGCTCCTGCCCGGGCCGGCTGCCGTCGGCGCCGAGCTTGCCGCCGAAGATCTGGCCCTCCTTATCTAGAGCCGTGTTCTGAGGACAGAGCAGCGAGACAAGGGACCGGACGTTAGCCCGCCGGCCGGGGCCGCCAGCGCGAGCAGGGCGACAGCATGCAGGCGGGAGCGGGAGAGGAGAAATAACGGCCGGCGCCCCGCACGGCCCGGGCCGCCCCCACCCCGGCCCCGGGCGCGGCCTCTGCTCCTACTGCCTGGACGCCCCGACGGGGCCTCTCCAGCTCGGCTCGGCTTCCCAGCGCTGCTCCCGGGCCCTGGAACCCAGGAGAGTCCTGGACAAGAAGCAGGGCTTCGGAGAGTGCGAGGTCCTAGCTAACTTTTCTACACGAGGTCCCCCACCGGGGGCTGGAAGGTCACTGCGCAGCGAGTAAGCCCTTCCGCTAAGCCCTGCGGCTCCCGTCCAGGATCTCTGAAAGCCTGGGGAGCCACGGGGCAGCACTACTGCCTTCCTGCCTCCGCCTCGGCCCCCTGCCCTGCTCCTGGCTGGGTTTCTCCCGTGCTCTGGGACCACAGGAACCGTCCTGCCTTCTGCTCTGGGCCTGGGAGGTGGGCCTGGGCGTCCTCTTCCTCCTGGGCCTGGGTTTCAGGTAGGACGCTGGCTACCCTCTCGCTGGGTTTTCCAAATGCAGGGAGCCTTCAGTGCTCAGGCACCTTTGGCTAAAAGGCACATGGACAGTTTTTATAATCTACGCACTTTGAGGGGAAAAGGCACCACCAATTCCTTCTGTGCTCTGACCGGAAAAAAAAAAAATTTTAAAAGTCTGGAGAAAAACGTGAACAAGCAGTGGTGCCTCCCAGGATGTGTGTGCTGCTGCCTCCGGGGCACTTGGTGTCCACAGCATCCGCTACAGGCCCCTCCCGGCTCAAGCTGAGCCCTCGGTAACCGCCAAGGACAAGTCCCACTACGTGGAAGAGAGGCAACCGCGGAAAAGCCAGATGGGAACCGGCATCGCTCTTTAACAGGCCACCGAGCGCCTAGTACGAGCAGAGGCCAGGCCGCCCCTCAGGGGAAGCACTGAAAACCGAGAGATGAGGCGTTCGCGCTTTTCTACCATAAATGTGCCCCGGGTGGAGGAAACCAACAGTCCCGCGGTTATTTCTCCTCTTCCCCTCCCGTCAGGGACGTGTGCGCAGCGGGAGGAAGCACGGCCGTGCAGTTAGTACGTACCGTCGCCGTGGACCTAGTCAGAGGGAAGCAATGCAGGCGGCGGGAGAGGCAGGAGGAGGAGGAGAGAAGCGGGGACAGAAACTAGACTTACTTTCAACAGAAGCAACATGACCGTGACAGTTTCGTGTCTACCTTACACTAAGCCCCAGTCCTTCCCCGCTTCCCCTTGAAAGCAGCAGCAAACCCCGTGCGGGGACGCACTCCTTTTGATCCATCCTTTCTCCGGGCAGCTACCAGGCTACAGAATGCAGCAGGACGGGCTTTCTCACGAGGCCCTTTCCCGGCTGCGGCGAGGCCACTGGGCTTGGCACTGAACCCCTGCGGCTGCACACTGTCCTCCCCAAAGCATCGAAGGACAACTCAAAGAAAAGGCCTGGGCAGCCACAGGCCCGTCTTAACACAAATCCTACCTGACATCCTTCTGTCGTCCCAAAGCCCCGCTGACTCTACACTGTCTCACTGATGCAGCTGCATCTTCGGGAATGTATTTGGGGAAAGAACAAAAGCCTTCACAGAGCGTACCCTCCCTGTGCCGTCATTCCCCACAGGCTGCTTTTTCACCTAAGGGGGAAATCGCCTCTAGCAGAGAACTACTGGAGTCCCTCCCGGGCTCTAGCCAGCTTCTGGTCTGGGAGGGCGGGCAACGTGGCAAGCCGAGAAGTGTGAGGTCAAGTTTCCAAGAGTGTGCGTGGCTGAGACGGGCATCAGTAGGTGCGGGAGACCTGCCCCGCAGGAAGCTGAGAGCTGGAGGCCGGTGGCAGAGTCTAATAAGAGAGGCATGCAGATTGAAAAGGGGCTGAAAATTAGAGGCCACTCCGGGCAAGCGCAGCTTGTTCAATACCAGAAATCTGCTGCAGGATCCCCAGAGTCTCAGCGGGGCACAGGGTGAAACTCTCAAGTGTCTCTCAAACTGTCAAATCAAACTGTCAAACAAAATGCAGACAACAGCATCAACTTGACTTTCTTGCATCGTAAACGGACCATTCCTATCCTAGCATCTTCTCACTGGGGCCTCAGGCTCCAGTTTGGGGGGTGGGGGGGAGAGGGGGCTGCGGGGGAGGGGACGCTAGGGGTGGCAGCAGAGATTAAGGCTCTGTCTGGGAGAGAGGACTCCGCCTCAGAACACGTGTACACGGCAGCCACCACTATCTGTATCTGCAGGCAACCATCTGCGCCTCACATACGCCTGTTGTGAGACCATATAAATGCCAGGGCGAGTTCCCTGCGAACAGTGACTTTTAAACTAACATTTGAAACTGTTCCCAAGGGCGGAACATGCAGACACACAGTAACGGTGAAGAGGGCGACGATGACAACACAGAAGCTGCCCGCACACAACCGTGCCCCTGGCTGGGTGAGGATGAGGACAATAGCCCCACTGAGGCCTGCTCGCTATTGCTGTGGGACAAGCCAGAAGCCACAGGCCAGCTCTCTGGCCCAGGAGAACTGGCATCTCCGCAGACAGGCTTTACCGATCTCCTCGGAGGGTTCTGAGCCCGGATGCCAGCCAGCACCTCCCCCAGGAAGGAGCTGCAAGCTGTGTCGGAACGTGGGGTTAGATGGGATCCTGACAACATGCCCAAGGCGACACCGAACGCACACGTGAACACACGACTTGCACAGTCACCGCTGGAATTGCAAATAAGACAGCCCCGCTCCTTGACGCAAACGTCCTGTGAAAGCTCAGGAGTTTGGACCGTAACGGCTGAACCGCGCCAGCAAACGAAAAAAGGCCACCCGTGAGCCCTAAGACGCAGGTTCTGTCGGAGAGGGCCTAACGGTCCCGGTCCAGAACACAGCCGACGCGGGGCCGGGGGGCAGACCGGCCGATCATTCCAGAGCCTTGGCGGACCCCGGGGCTTGGGCTGCCCGCTGCCGTCGGGGCTGGGGGTAGAGAGGTGACCAGGGAACGAGGGCGGCACTCTCGGGCGCGTCCTATCGCGCTCTTCCTCCCGGAGAGCAGAGAGCCGGAAACCGGATTAACGTGTGGTTATTCGGGTTGTGCGTCTGACAAATCGCTCTTAAGGGTTTTTACTACGGGTTGCCGATTTTCACCGTTTTACTTTTTCTAAATGTCGCTATCGCTGCCGCCGGCGGCAGGGCCACGACTGCCCGCCCCCCGTGCGCCACGCTGGCGCTCGGGGACGAACCGCGTGAAGCCCGCCTCACTCTGGGCTCAGGCACGTGGCTCTTTTCAAAGGGCTTAAACTGCAGCTCTGGGACGACGCTGACCTTCCCAGGCTGAGCGGAGCCCTGCTGAGACGCCCGCCCGGAGAACCGCACCTCCAGAGGCCCTCCTACGGCCTTGGCACTGAGCACCCCCAGGAGCGCATCGGGAGCCCGCTGCGCGGGTCTAGCCTGGGGCCGGGGCCGGGGCGGGGGGGTGGCACACGCGTCCCAGAAGAGGACGGACGCAGGGCGGCCAAGTAAATGCGGCTCCCGGGGGAGGCGAGACCGGCGGTGGAGGCTCCAGGCCGCACCACGCGTTCCACACTCACGAGGGAGGAGGCCTTCCCTCCAGCGTCTGTCTGGACCCGCGTGCGGGGGCGGGCTACACCGTGCCTCATGACAAGCGACTGTTCTCTTCCCGGGGAGACAGGAACCGAACCTCTCCAGATGGTGAGGGCCTGTCCTGAGGTCAGAGGGGTGGAGCTGGGAGACAGCCCATCCCTCACTGTCAGGACCCACGGACCCCGGGGGGCCGCAGATCCCCACTGCGATCAGGTCGCCTCCCAGAGCCTGACCTCGGGCTCTGGGGAAGCAGGCCTCGCCTGCACCTCACCCTGTGGATGGTGTGGGCCGAACGGAGATCACGGCCGAGGGCCTGGTGCCCTGGACGCGGCACCGCAGCGGGGGGGAGCGGCTTTG
Source organism: Catagonus wagneri (assembly GCA_004024745.2). Lineage (NCBI taxonomy): Eukaryota > Metazoa > Chordata > Mammalia > Artiodactyla > Tayassuidae > Catagonus > Catagonus wagneri. Next base: position 17,353,451 of record PVHT020000257.1, on the reverse strand, counting down.
TGGCCCCATGAGCACAAGGACTCGAGTCTGGACAGCTGCTGTTGGGTGTACTGACCACACTTCTGGCTCGATTTAATTTTTTTCTGCCTTCTCCCATTTGCTGAACTTATCTGAAGGCCACTTTTCGTTTGCTGTGTTTATGGATTTAAGTAAGCTGCCTTAAAAATATTTTGGAAGAGGCAAGATCTGAAAAAATACGGGGATCATTGTTACGGGCGTCTCATAAAATTTTACCAACCCTGTTAAAAAATGGACTTTTTACCCCCCTTGTTCTTTTCTTTTAAAAGCTGCAGATTTGTTTAACTCTGGCTGTTTCTTATCCCTAGTCCCAAAGAGTAGTAGTTCATGGCTCAGATCATCTCTGTGAGGCCCTGAGTATTCAAGGAGTTACTTCCTTGGGCCGGGGGGTGGGTCCCACGTGGCCCTGGGAACCCCCCCACTCCAGACAGGAAAGCCAAGCCCAGGACAGAAGAGGCTGCCCGGGGGGCTGGGAGCCCAGGAGAAGAGGCCGGAGCTCCCCGGCCTTGCTGGGACCTGCACAACCTCTCACCCTAGAACGAGGGGGCTGGGCGTTGGCCACACGGGTGCCCCTCACGTGCCAAGCCGTTCCCAGAGCGAGAGGAAAACAGAGGACACCCGCCCGCTGCCACGGGAGGGGAGCGCCTGGCCACTAAGATTCAACGTGGGCTAAGCAGTCGGCCCGACCAGGCCCCTTGGTGTGGGCGGAGCACGCGGCCGACTTACCATGATGACGGAGACCCCGCTGGCGGTGCTGCTCTGTTTGGGGAGCGCGTTAGTAAAGTGCTGTTTTAGTTTACCTGTCACTTCAGCTTGCATGTTATTCTCCTGGGAGGCCCCGTCCTAGGGAAAAGAATCACATACGCGCCTTGTGACGCGCACGTCCAAGCCTTCTCTTCCTTCACGGTCACCCACCACCATCTCTTCATAAACCACCCCCCACCCCGGCCCCAAGGTCTGGGGGATGATGACCTCTGAAAAGTAATCACTGTGACCTGGGAGTCCCCTGCCCTAGGAAAGACCTCCGACCACGCGCTCCCTCCTGGGGTCTGGAGCAGGCCAAGGAAGGGCAGCGGGCCCGGTGGCCCAAGAAGGACGGTCTTCGGGGTTCTGAGACCCTCCCCCACATCGCAAAGGCCACCTAACTTAGAACAGCTCCTTCCCCTGGAAACATCAAAATGAATGAACAGTGTATCCTTTTCATCGAGAATGGAGGAAGCTGTTAGTGTTTAGTGCTCCTTAAAAAAAAAAAAAAGGTGGCATTTCGGCTCCGTGGTGCAAGAGCCAAGTCACTTAGCAGGACCCAGAGACCCTGAACAGAGCTGTCAGAACGCGAGGGACAGTGGGGGCTGCAGAGATGCACAAGGTGGGCCCCGAAGTCGGCCAAAGTGCTGAACTAACGTCGCTCTCCCGGGGCCCCCAGGACCGAGGCAGACGCAGATTTTCATGTTGTTGCTGTTTTTGGGGGGCTGTGTTTACCCCAAACCAGTGGTACCACCCAAGCTCAAGGCAACTCTGCCGTCATGATACAGCCCCTACCCACAGCAGGCGCCCTCCTGTGACCCCGGGCCGTGAAGAGAGAGATCTGACACTGGCCCCCTCCAGGCAAATGCTGAAAACTCTCGTGTGAACCCCAGGGTGACAGAAGGCAAAAGCTCCTTAGCGAGCATCCCGGCTGAACCCTGCGTCTCACAGATCAGGACACTGAGGCCTGGAGAGGGACAGTGGCTCACCAGGTCACCCACAGAGCCAGAGTTCAGTGCCAGCCACACGCTCCGAGAGGGCGCCCTTCCTGCGGCTTGCTCACTGGGGAGCAGGGACGTGAACCTGCCACAGAAATGGGAGGCAGGGCCCTGCCTGCGCAAGGGCCACAGGGCACAGAGGTGCGGGGTCCCCGGGAAGGCGGGCACTTACTGACACCCAGGGGTGACTCAGGATCTGTCCCGCAGTGCACCGTGCTTCAACGTTTACCTGAAGCATCTGACTGATCAGTTCCTGCAAAGAAATGAAGGCGGTGATAGAGGAGACGAAAGGCAGTGATCCCAGCATAAATACAAAAA
>PVHT020000257.1:17327041-17340240 GCA_004024745.2 Catagonus wagneri | reverse complement strand
GGTAAAACCACCACGGCCCGGCAGGTGCCGCAGGAACCTGAGGTGGCCATGACTGCCTCTGCCCAGGGCGTCTGCAGCGCCATCAGGAAGGCACGCCGTGATCAGGGTCTCACGAGACCAAGGCGTCTGCCATGTCGCTGGCGGAGAAAAGCGGTGTGGGCACCGACAATCAGGTGAAATGCTACTTGATTAAGTCAAGTCTTTATGGCTCCTGGGCCTGGGAAAACCTGGGTTTGGAGACTCAGGTAAGCTCACTTCCCAAGCAGTAATGATGAGGAGATGATATTCAGCCCTGAAAGGCACAACCAGAGAAGCCAAGTGATGTGTGTGTGCAGAACCCCCAGATCGCCTCCTCTAAAGTTCCCCTACAGTGTGGACGTGAGGATTGGCTCAGTTAGCAAGCTACGCTTAGCTATTAAGGCCACCGAGAGGTGAGTTAAATGGCTGGAAGGTGAGAGCCACACCGACCAGACGGGTAGGGAAGAGGAACAGCATGGCCGGAAAGGTGAATGGGGACCAGACCATGAAGCCGAGTGCTGTGACAGAGTAAGACTTTCTTCTGGAGAACAGTGGGACAAACAGACTTTCGGCCAAGAACAGTTTTGCATCTCTGGGTCTCCATCTCCACAGCCACAAAGCTGAGATGAGTGGACTAGATTATTTCCAAAGTTCCGTCCTGCACAGAAACGAACCTCTGGGTTCTACACCTGTCTCCTCTAAGCCTCTAATTCTGCCTCCCACGTAGTCTTCCGAATTTCTGGCCTCATAAAAATACGTTCCTGCTCACCTTTCTTCAGCTGGTACTGCCTGTACTTTCTTCAGCTAATACATCAAAACGTACAGGCAAGCAGGTCCTCTAACCTCTGGTAAGCAGCAAATGCAGAAGGGTAGGTCAATTCAAGAACTCCGTAAACAGAATATGGTCAGTGACTTGATTTTCTAGATTTAAATTCTCTCAGTGGAGTTCCCGTCGTGGCTCAGTGGTTAATGAATCCAACTAGGAACCATGAAGTTGAGGGTTCGATCCCTGGCCTCGCTCAGTGGGTTAAGGATACGGCGTTGCCGTGAGCTGTGGTGTAGGTCGCAGACGCGGCTCGGATCCTGCGTTGCTGTGGCTGTGGTGTAGGCTGGCGGTTACAGCTCCTGTTAGACCCCTGGCCTGGGAACCTCCATATGCTGCGGGTGCGGCCCTAGATAAGGCAAAAAAAAAAAAATTCTCTCCGTGTCCTACGGCCGGGTCGGGGTGGAGATTTAGCACACCATGGTCTGCTTAGGACTGTTGGCACGTGAGGACTGTCACTTGAGTTGGAACGGAAAAGGCAGAGATGACATACCAAGAGGTTCTCGGGCTTGATGTCTCTGTGCACGATGCTGAGGGCGTGGAGGTAGCTGAGGGCGCTGGCCAGGTTGTACACCATGGCGCTGCCATCCCTCTCCGTATACTTGGTTGAAGAGGTAATTGCATCAAAGAGATCACCGCCCTGCGGGGCACATAAAACAACACGTCAGAACATCAGCGGCGGCCGTCCTGAGAAAGTAACAAAGAAGGTCCCTCAGCCTGGAGGGGATGGAAACAATGACACAAGTGCTACTAAAACTGAAGATTATAAATCAAGAAAGTCTCAAAGTAGCAAGATGCCTTTCCAGTTAGGTCCTTTAAGACAATTGTAAGTCTGAGGCCTTGGCACCAATGAGCTCTCTTGAAATCTCTCTATTCCTGGGCGCTCCCCGGTGGTTAGGGATCCAGAATTGTCGCTGCCGTGGCTTGGGTTCGATCCCTGGCCTGGGCACTTCACCACGCCGTGAGAACAAAAAACAGAAAAGAGAAATCTCTCAGTCTTCTCACCTTGACCAGTTCCATCACCAGAAAGAGCTCAGTAGCCGTTTCCATCTCCTCCACCAGCATGATGATATTGGGGTGTTTCACCCTGCGGAGGATCGACACTTCGTTCTCAATCAGATGCTCCTGTCAAGAAGGGTTGAGAGAGGTGGGTCAGAGCCCACGGAACCCTCTGCTCCACCCCTGTGTGCTGGCGGACACACATCTGATGCTGAAGGAACAGACACACGCCAAACCCTGGCCCAGCTGGTTTCCACGGGGACGGGCCAGGTCAGGGTCGCATCTCACGGTCGCTAACAAAAGAAATGACTTCCTTCCCAACATCCCCGCCAGGGCCCGGCGTGGCCTCCGGCACAGAAAACCCCCTCTGTCTCCTTGCCTCTTCTTCTAACACCTTAAGAGCCCGGGAGGCTGTGATGCTGTGAAAACTCTGTAACGTAGCTGGAATCCCTTTTTCATTTCAGAAAACACTCCGAAATAAGGACCAGGCACATAAGGAAACTTGCCGTGCCCATGGGATAGAACTCTTAGCATCATAGCCATTTTTAGTTTTTCAACTATTACCGGTGTGAATTTGACTTTCATGTTGAAATTCATGAAAAAGAATGACCGAGTACCAAAATCACCGACCAGATGGATGTTCCCTATCGTCCCTTATTTCTGAAATCATGAAACATACAGTACCCTGGGGACCACTATCCTCTTTTTATTCTCATTTTAACTCCAGTCGCTTCTCCGAGAGACCACCTGATGATCAGTCCTGGTAAGTAATGCAGCAGGATCAGCATTATAGCAAAATAGTTGCTCATGGCATTAAGGAGTTATTCTCAATACACCAGCCCATGAATCATGACCTATTGCTCTATTTTATTATGAAACAAAGTCTCTCGGTATTGTCACATTTGTTGATCCTCAGTAATAGTAATAATAAAACGTTCGGCATATAGGAAATGAACTCTTCTGCTAATTGCCCTATTATACACTCTAGGTGTTCAAACATAACTTTTATATAAATTTATCTTATAAGGAGTTCCCGCTGTGGCTCAGCGGTTAATGAACCCAACTAGGATCCATGAGGATGCAGGTTCAATCCATGGCTTCGCTCAGTGGGTTAAAGATCTGGTGTTGCTGTGAGCAGTGGTGTAGGTCGCAGGCACGGCTCAAATCCTGCATTGCTGTGGCTGTGGTGTAGGCCTGCAGCTGTAGCTCCAATTGGACCCCTAGCCTGGGAACCTCCATATGCCGCGGGTGTGGCCTTAAAAAACAAACAAACAAAAAAGAAATTTACCTTATAAGAGCTATTATTTGCTAACTAAATACACACATATGTATGCATCCCAATTATATGCTTGTATGTGTGCATGTGTGTATCCCACTCACCACCCCTTTTGCCTCCTTTGCTCTCATCAATCTTAGAAGTAAATTTAGTGTTCCACTACAGCAGTCAGATAATTATCTTCTCTCTAGCTCAGGATACCATTTATGTTTCCTCTCCGATCTTTCGTGCATCCACGTATATGTGTATTTTTACTCACAGCCTTCTTAAATGCTTTTGGACAATAGACGGAAATACCAATTATAAGTAACAAGTGAATAAATAACATCCAAAGAAAGTCTGCTGCGAGCTCCTGCACATGGTGGGTGGTGTTTCTTAAGTGCTGAATGCACTGTTTGTCCAAGCAGTCACTCAATAAATGCTGGCAAATGACAGTGCAGATGCTAAACAGGAGTAGTGGAAAGAAAAGAAGCAGAAAAGAACTAGACTTCCTAGGAACCTAGTCACTATTTGTCGGTTGCTGTGCGAGGTCCCTCTGCACTGTCTTCACGCTTTATCCTTAGAACCGTCCTTTGAGGGGGACGCAAGCCTAGGTTCCTGACATCCAAGTCCACATTCCCTTTTTTTTTTTTTTTTTTTGTATGGCACCACATCCCCTTTCAAAGAGGAATGTTTCAAAGTCAAGTTGGAGTTTTTCAAAAGTGATAGCTGCAAAGCTGAAACTTGAAAAGATGGGGACGAGAAGCTGTATCACAGGGAGTTAGGGGTCAAGGCTTCCTACAAGGAAGAGAACCCACACCCATTAATGAGCAGGGCTGGGGGGTCTTAGACCAGCTTCGGACTGGACTCGGCAGACGCCAAGGCACAGCAGTTCTCAGACCCTAACTACCCATAGCTGGGAGGCCACAGGGCTGCCTGTCTCCTGTCCCACAGGCCTGAGTCACAGAGCAGCGGCGCTAGGCAGCAGACAGCGCCCGGGTCCCTCCCGAGAGCAGCAGCTGTGCCGCTGACACCTGGTGCCCAAACAGACAAAGGAAAGCCCGCATAAACCCTCCACATCCATACGCCCGCTTAGAAGGCTTTGGATCATCTGTGCCAACCACGTCCCTAATCCCAGTAACAAGCAGGGGTGGATGGACCGTTTTATTTCTGCTTTTAGGGCTGCACCTGCTGCACGTGGAAGTTCCCAGCCTAGGGGTTAAATCAGAGCTGCAGCTGCCAGCCTACACCACAGCCATGGCAACACCAGATCCGAGCCGCCTCTGCTACCTACACTGCAGCTTGTGGCAATGCCAGATCCTCAACCCTCTGAGTGAGGCTGGGGATTGAACCCACATCCTCATAGCTGCTACGTCGGGTTCTTAACCCACCGAGCCACAACGGGAACTTCAGGCCTCTGATTTTAAGCCAAATGGGTCTTGCACTTCAATCCTCCTCCCTCCTCCCCATTCCCCCCCTCCCACCCCAAGTTGGAAGAGTCTATAAAGTTCCCTCTATTCGCGGGCTCTGTTTGGGACGCTCGTTTACACTGACATATGTAAACTAATCCCATCACCAGTAACGCCAAGAACTCTCAAGCTGGAGCTAAAGCAGGAGTCTGCCCTGCAGAGAGATGAGGCCTCCCCAAAGTCATCTTTTCATTTTTCACTGAAACACACAACACAGAGTCGTCGGGCACACGCACTGTGCGAGTTCTCCGGGGCAGTACCACGTTTCAGATGTTGGGTGTGTACCGCGGCAACCTTTTCTCCGCCACTATTTACTCTCTCGGCTTAGCATATGCTACTCAACCACGGCTAGCATTCCACGCACCCAGTGAAGGGTTCTGTTGGGATGTGGGAGCCATTAGCCCTTGTTTCCCAACCTGCGATGACACCCAGTAAAAAATGTCTTTAAACTAAACCACTCTTTAAACTAAACCATCCTCAGAAGCAAAACGGAACAGGGCCCCCAAAACCTTTACGAACATCATCGTCCTTTACTCGGCCGTTAAAAGGAACGAATTACCAACATTTCTAGCAACATGGATGGACCTAGAAATGAAGTGAAGTGAAACCAGTCAGACAATAGGACAGCAGCACCCAATGCTACGGCTTACATGTGGAAACTAAAAAGACACAATGAACCTCTTTGCAGAACAGACAATGACTCACAGACTTTGGAAAACCTTGGTTTTTCAAATAAGACAATCTGGCGGGTGGGGGTTTACACTGTGGGTTTGGGACACAAAATCTGTCAAATTGACATGATGATTTATGTACACCTATAACTGAAATAAAATCCATTAAGTTAAAAAACAAACAAAAAAAAACAAAAATCATCGTCCTATTTCTTAGGCAACCCGTAGGCACTCTTTGTTTCCTCACACGCAACAAGGCTCTCTAGCCGACATTTTCCAGGAAAACATGTCTCAGTATGGACACGAACATCGCTTTTGTCTTGAACAGCACTGAACTTCCATTATTCAGTCATTTACCATTATTTAAGTGATTCATGATTCTAACTCCAGATAATTTACATATGAACCATTGCGTGGCCCTGTGCCCTGGTTTTGTGTGAGAGGAGAAGACGGCGGGCTGACTTGGCAAAGGCAGCTGACTTCTCCTCGGCCACGGTGGGTTTTGACACACAAGAGACAGACAGACCGACAAGGCCAGAGAGAAATGGATTGGGGGACGAATAAACAGCTCTCCCAATGCAGCTGAATCATCTGTCTCCAGGCCTCCCCTCCTGTGTCCTCCATCCCACTGAAGGAACCTGGCTGCACAGAGCAGAGGGGGGCACCTCGCTCGCCCTCGTTCCCACCCCCTCTGGCACAGCCAACCACCAGCCCCCCACATCTGGCTTCTTAGCAGCCCAGACACCCCTTCTCCTCTGCTCTGTCCCTTTTGCCAGTCTCCCATCTAGACTTCCAGGCGTTTGCACAGGCAATTTTCTTTGCCTTAGAACTTTCCTTCCCCCCTTCTTGGTGAACTTCTACTTATTCCTCAGAACCTCACGAAATCTCACCTCCTCCAGGTAGCCTCCCCGGCTCAAGCATGGCTGGATTAGGAACCCCTCACATCTGTTCTCATTGCCCCCAGAGCCTGCTCCAGCCACAGCTCTCACCCTGCCGTGGCAGAAGTTTTCACTGACCCCGCTCTCCAGCAACTGGCACGGTTTGTTCTGAAGTGCTTGAGTAAGTGGAGGCATAAACACACTGGGCTCTTGGTCAACAGTGGCTTTACAGCTGGTATCTCTATTGTGGAGTGACTACTGCTGAGGACAATGCAGTGAGGGAGAGCAGTGCTTCAAAGCTCTCTGTGTGATTTCTGTGGTAAATGAATGCGGCAGGTTGAATAACAGCCACACAATGTTACCAGGTCCTAATGCCTGGAACTTGTAAATATTACTATATTTGGAAAAAATATCTTTGGAGATGTGATTAAAGATTCTGCAATAAAGAGATAACCCTGGCAGTTCATCTTGTGGCTCAGCGGTTAATGAACCTGACTAGCGTCTATGAGGACGTGGGTTCGATTCCTGACCTTGCTCAGTGGGTTAAGGATCCGGCATTGCTGTGAGCTGTGGTGTAGGTTGCAGACGCGGCTCAGATCTTGCATTGCTGTGGCTGTGGTGTAGGCCAGCAGCTATAGCTCCGATTCGACCCCTAGCCTGGGAACCTCCATATGCTGGCAGTACGGACCTAAAAAGACACACACACAAAAAAAAGAGAGAGAGAGAGACAGAGAGAACTGTGGATTATCTGCATGCCATCACAAGTTTCTTTATGAGACCCAGGCAGGAGGATATTTCACACACAGAAGAGGAAAAATAAACACACAGAGAAGAAGGAGATGTGTAGATGGAGCACAGTTTGCAGTGATGTGGCCACAAGCCAAGGAACACTGTCAGCCACCAGAAGCTATTTAGAGTCAAAAGACAGATTCTCCCAAAAGCCTCCGGGGCAGGGTGGATTTCGGACTTCTAGCCCCAGAACTATGGGAAAATAAGTTTCTGTTGTAAGCCACCAAATTTATGTAATTTATTCCAAGAGCCTGAGGAAACTAATACTATATGCATCTGGATTTTTGTCCTGCCTGGACAAGGGGACAATGAATGCAGAACTATGGGAAGAGAAGGAAGGGCCACTTCCAAGCTCAGGGCTTCATCCACTATGGGAATTCAGGAAATACTCAGGATAAATACTAGACATAGAAGATTCTTTTTTTTTTTTTTTTGTCTTTTTGCCTTTTCTAGGGCTGCACTCGCGACATGTGGAGGTTCCCAGGCTAGGGGTCTAATTGGAGCTGTAGCCGCCGGCCTACACCACAGCCACAGCAACATGGGATCTGAGCCGCATCTGCAACCTACATCACAGATCACAGCAACCCCAGATCCTTAACCCACTGAGCGAGGGCAGGGATTGAACCCGTAACCTCGTGGTTCCTAGTCAGATTTGTTATCTACTGAGCCATGACAGGAACTCCAAGATTCTTGTTTTTAAGGTATCATTTTTAAAAAAAATTCTATTAGGGTATATTTGACTTACAATGTTGTGCTAGTTTCAGGTGTACAGCAAAGTGAATCAGTTATACATATACATATAGCTATTCCTTTTCAGATTCTTTTCCCATGTAGGTTATTCTAGAGGACTGACTAGATTTCCCTGTTCTGTGCAATAGGTCACTGTTGATTATTTTACACATAGTAGGGGGTATATGTTAGTCCCAACCTCCTCATTTATTCCTCCTGCAACATTTCCCCTTTGGTAACCCTAAGTTTTAGAGACTTTAATTTCAATAAGACATGGAAAAATTATTATTGTTATTTGGTTTTCAGGGTCGCACCTGCAGCATACAGAGGTTCCCAGGCTAGGGCTCCAATCGGAGCTGTAGCCTCTGGCCTACACCACAGCAACAGGAACACAAGATCCAAGCCTCAGCTGTGACTTACACCACAGATCATGGCAACACCAGATCCTCAAGCCACTGAGCAGGGTCAGGGATCAAACTGGAGTCCTCATGGATACCAGTCAGGTTCATTTGTGCTGAGCCACAGCGGGAACTCTGGAAGAATTTCAGTATTTACAAACACCTTAGCCTTCTCAAAAGTCTCCATAAATCTGGCCTCAAGATAGATTTTCTTTCTTTTTTTTTCTTCTTTTTTTTTTTTTTTTGTCTTAGGGCTGCAGGTGCGGCCTATGAAAGTTCCCATGCTAGGGGTTGAATCAGAGCTATGGCTGCCAGCCTACACCACAGCCACAGCAACATGGGATCTGAGCTGCAAACTACACCACAGTTCACGGCGACCCTGGATCCTTAACCCACTAAGCAAAGCCAGGGATCGAACCTGCATCCTCATGGATACTAGCCGGGTTCGTTATAGCTGAACCATGATGGGAACTCCAGATTTTTTTAAATTGAAATATAGTTGATTTAAAATGTCATGTTAGTTTCAGGTGTAAAATTTTTTACATATATATATGTAAATATACATATATAATATGTATATAAATATATGTATTCTTTTTTCAGATTCTTTTTCCTTAGGGGTTATTACAGAACACTGAGTACAGTACCCTGTGCTACTGTAGGTCCTTCTTAGCTATCTACTTTATATGTAGTAGTATGTACATGTTAATCCCAACCTCTAGTTAATCCTCTCCTTCCCCCCTTTTCCTCTTTGGTAAGTTTTTTTATAGTTTGTTTTTTTTTTTTTTTATGGAACCTCCATTTTTTTATGGAGCCTCCAAAGTGGCTGCACCAACTTACATTCCCGCCAACAGGGTAGAAGGATCACTTTTCCTCCGCACCCTCTCCAGCACTTACTGTTCGTAGACTTTTTGATGATGGCCACTCTGACCAGAGGGTGAAGTGATACCTCATTGTGGTTCTGATTTGCGTTTCTCTGAGAATTAGTGATGTTGATGGCCTGTTGCCCATCTGTGTATCCTCCCCCCCTTTTTTTTTGAGAAATGTCTATTAAGGTCTTCTTCCTGTTTTTTGATTGAGTTATTCCCAAGGAAGATCTTGCAAAAAAATATCCTACTTGGCGTGTAAATCAATGAAGTTAGAACACTCCCTCACGCTAAACACAAAAATGAACTCAAAATGGCTTAAAGACTTTAAATATAAGACAGGACACCATAAAATTTCTAGAAGAGAACACAGGCAAAACATTCTCTGATGTATATCAGCAATGTTTTCTTAGGTGAATCTCCCAAGGCAATAGAAATAAAAGAAAAAAAATAAAGAAATAGGATCTAGTCAAACTTAGAAGTTTTTCAACAGCAAAGGAAAAGACAGCCTCCAAACGAGGAGAAAATATTTGCGGCTGACAAGGGCCCAATTTCCAAAATATAGAAACAGCTCATACAATTCAATAACCAAAAAGCCAAACCAACCTAATCGAAAAGTGGGCAGAAGCTCTTAATAGACATTTCTCCAAAGAGGACATACAGATGGCCAAAAGGCACATGAAAAGATGTTCAACATGGTTAATTGTTAGAGAACTGCAAAACAAAACTACAACGGGGTACCACCTGACACTGGAAAGAATGGCCATCATTAAAAAATCCACATATAATAAATGCTGGAGAGGGTGTGGAGAAAAGGGAACCCTCCTACACTGCTGAGGGGAATGTAAATGTACAGCCACTGTGGGAAACTGTCTGGAGGTTCCTTACAAAAACCAGTAATAGGAGTTCCTGTCATGGTTTGGCGGTTAACAAATCCGACTAGAAATCATGAGGTTGTGGGTTTGATCCATGGCCTTACTCAGTGGGTTAACAACCTGGCGTTGACATGAGCTGTGGTGTAGGTTGCAGACGCGGCTCGGATCCCATGTTGCTGTGGCTGTGGTGTAGGCTGGCAGCTGTAGCTCCTGTTAGACCCCTAGCCTGGGAATATTATATGATCCTGCAATCCCACTCCTGGGCACACATCCAGAGAAAATCATAATTTGAAAAGGTACACGCACCCCAATGTTCACTGCAGCACTGTTTACAACAGCCAAGACATGGAGGCAACCTAAATGTCCATCGACAGAGGAATGGATAAAGAAGATCTGCTACAGATGCATATACACTGGAATACTGCTGAGCCATGAAAGGGGTGAAATAATGCCACTTGTAGCAACATGGCTAAATCCAGAGATTGCTGTATTAAGACAAAGACAAATATCATATCACTTACATGTGGAATGTAAAATACGATACAAATGATTTATTTACAAAACAGAAACAGACTCACAGACATAGAAAACAAACTTACGGTCACCAAAGGGGAAAGGGGGGTGGGGGAAGGACAAATTAGGAGTTTAGGATTGGCAGATACAAACCTCTATACACACAACGGATGAGCCACAAGGTCCTACTGTAAAGCACAGGGGACTACAGTCAATATCTTGTAAACACTTATAATGAAAAAGATTACGAAAAACAATATATGTGTATAACTGAATCACTCTGCTGTACACCAGAAACTAATACAGGATTGTTAATTAAATATGCCTACATTAAAAAAAAAATCTACTTGAAAGAACCCAACATGCCTTCCATCTTCTTGGCCTCTGCTCAGGCTGCAGAGACTGCCTGGAAGGCCCCCTGTTATTACTGCCTGTTTAAGCCCCACTCACTGCTCAAGCCCAGCTCAAACGCTTCTTGTTCTAGGGCATCTGCACTGAGCACCCGCTTCTCTCTTATCTGCTTCCGCTGAACTCCCATAACTGTTTTTGCAGAACTGGTATTGATTCATGTTAAATTACCTTATTCCTAGCATAGTATCTTGCACACACTTCAAATGGGAGGTAAATGAGTGAATTAATCTAATAATGCTCATGTGTACTAGAAAAAAGCAAACAGAAAACCCGAGGTTAAGCATTTTTTCCCAGGCCCTTACTACACAAACAAATGTGTAAACTGAACTTGGGGAGGACGCATGGTATACTGGCCAGAGCAGACAGGCTGTGCAACCAACTAGCCCAAAGTTCCAATCGCTGCTGTGCCTCGGTGTGTATTTTGGGAAGCTCATTAACCTGAATCTCTGCTTCTTTATCTGTAAAAACAGTACATCTGTTTTGCAAGTCATTAAAGGTAATGTGCAAAGTTCCTACATGTCCAAGCCTGGATAGATAATACACTTTGATAAATGGCAGCTATTATTTTCCACCTTATTACTTTTCTGTGTACAACTCACAAAGTAGAGCTAATGAACAATACCCCAAAAGAGGGGCCGAATGCCTTCTCTTAGATTCTGTTTTCTAAAAAAGCACACAAACTCTCTATACCATTTTTTCCAAATATAAAATTTAAAAATCTACTTACTTAGAACAAATCAAGTATAGGATTAACAGATACAAACTACTATATACAAAATAGGTAAGCAACAAGGATTTACTATATAGCACAGGGAATTATATTCAATACCCTGTAATAGCCCATAATGAAATATAATTTGAAAAAAATAATCATTTTGCTGTGCACCTGAATTCTATATTGTAAATTAACTATACTCCAATTTTTTAAAAAGTTTTGAAATTTTAATTTTGTACCATCAATGTGGAAATAATTGTCAAATAAGCAAAATATAAGGAAAAATAGGATCTGAATGTCTGAAGTGACCCATTCATTAGCCTCAGCTGCTTAAAGTACCAGATTAAGTTTTTTTGCATAAAGATCTTTTTTCAATTACTGAAACATCTGCTTCGATTTTAATCATGTAAACAATATCCATACTACAGCAATTTTCTTTCTTTTTTTTTTTTTTTTTTGCCTTTTCTAGGGCGGCACCTGCGGCATATGGAGGTTCCCAGGCTAGGGGTCTAATAGGAGCTTCAGCTGCCGGCCTTCACCACAGCCACAGCAATGCAGGATCCGAGCTGCATCTACAACCTACACCTTAGCTCACAGCAACGCCAGATTCCTAACCCACTGAGCGAGGCCAGGGATGGAACCTGCAACCTCATCCTCCTAGTTGGATTCGTTAACCACAGAGCCATGACGGGAACTTCTAGCAATTATTTTTGAACTTCTTTGAAAATACTTTCATATAGTTGTTTAGAACTTGGCTCCTAAATTACGATACATAATGCCTAAGCCACACAATATCAGATAGAAAAAACAACACCAATTACACACGGAGAAAGGCTTTGCAGTTGAAAATTTAACAATACTGTTAACACAATAAGTAAAAACACACAGAATTATTTTAAAAAATTAAATTTAGAAAAACCTTACTCATGCAACTAGAGATTATCATACTAAGTGAAGTAAATCAGAAAGAGATAGAAACCGTATGATCTCACTTATATGTGGAATCTAAAATATGGCATAAGTGAACCTAGCTACAGAACAGAAATAGACTCAGAGACACAAGGAAAGGATTCTGGTTGCCTAGGAGGGGTTGGGGGAAGGGACAAGTGAGGAGTTTGGGATCAGTAGATGAAAACTATTCTATATAGACTGGGTAAACAACAAGATCCTACTGCACAGCAGACAACTATATTCGATATCCAATGATAAACCAAAATGGAAAAGAATATTTTTAAGAAGAGGATATATATATGTATATATCTCCAAATCACTTTGCTGTGGGGCAGAAATTATTACAACATTGTAAATCAATGACACATCAATTTTTTTAAAAAGGAAAGGAAAAACCTTATTTAAAAGGGGAGCATTGTGCATCAGCTCTGCTTCATTAGCTGTCACAATGTAGTTTTTTTTTTAAAAAGAGTGTGACACCTAGACAATCCTAAAGATGGTACCAGAAAATTATTAGAGCTCATCAATGAATCTGGTAAAAAAAAGTTGCAGGATACAAATGCTGGAGAGGGTATGGAGAAAAGGGAATGCTCCCACACTGCTGGCGGGTATGTAAATTGGTACAACCACTATGGAAAACAGTACGGCAGTTCCTCAGAAAACTAAATGCAGAACTACCATATGATCCAGCAATCCTACTCCTGGGCATATATCTGGACAGAACTTCTTTCAAAAAGATACATGTACTCTAATATTCACTGCAGCACTATTCACATTAGCCAAGACACGGAAACAACCTAAATGTCCATTAACAGATAAATGGATTAAGATATGGTACA
>PVHT020000257.1:17280700-17326041 GCA_004024745.2 Catagonus wagneri | reverse complement strand
AGTACGGCAGTTCCTCAGAAAACTAAATGCAGAACTACCATATGATCCAGCAATCCTACTCCTGGGCATATATCTGGACAGAACTTCTTTCAAAAAGATACATGTACTCTAATATTCACTGCAGCACTATTCACATTAGCCAAGACACGGAAACAACCTAAATGTCCATTAACAGATAAATGGATTAAGATATGGTACATATATTCAATGGAATACTACTCAACCATAAAAAATGCAATAATGCCATTTGTAGCAAAATGGATGCAACTGGAGATTTTCACGCTATGTAGAGAAAGAGAAAAAAATACATACCATATGATGTCACTTATATTTGGAATTTTAAATAAGGCACAACCTATCTATGAAACAGAAACAGACTCACAGATACAGAGAACAGACTTGTGGTTGCCAAGGTGGGGGAGGGAGTGGGATGGACTAGGAGTTTGGGGTTAGTAGATGCAAACTATTACATTTAGAACGGATAAGCAATTAAGATTATACTGTACAGCACAGGGAACTATATCCAGTCTCTTGGGATAGAAGACAATGGAAGATAACATGAGAAAAAGAATGTGTATATAACAGATGACTGGGTCACATTGCTGTACAGCAGAAACCGGCCCAATATTGTAAATCAAGTACATTTTAATAAAAAAAATTAGGTATATGACATATTTGCCTTTTAGAGTTTCCATTCTGGGCTCTGAGATGATTTTATAAAACTTTACCATAGTATTTTATATTTTCCGTTAAAAATACACAATTTTATAAATATCCAATTAAGAATAGTTTTAGGAGTTCCATAAATATAGAACCACTTCTGTCACAATCTTCCTATTTATGTTTTGAATTCCTCTGGCATGTTAATAACATTAGCAGTTAACACGAGTTAAATGCCAGCACTTTTCTGCATGCCTTCCATGTCTTAATTCAATCAACACAACAACCTTATGTCTTGAATATTATTAGTAACTATATTTTATAGGAGGAAGCAGAGGCACAGAGGGTTTAAGTAACTTCCCCAAGGTAACACAGTGAAAAGAGTCAGAGTCAGGATTAAACGTTCTACAATCTGTCTCTGCAGCAGTACTGTTCAACAGAAATGTGACCCACATATGCCAGCCTAGATTTTCTAATAGCCACATTAAAAAAATATACAAAGCATATTTATAAGCAAATTAATTTATAAATAGATAATATAACTTATTTAACCCAATACACCTGAAACATTCATTTCAACATATAATCAAATTTGAAAGCTATTAATGAGGTATTTTACTTAGAACTTTTAGTATTCAGTCTTTGAAATCGGTTGTGTGTTTTACACTTAGAGTACATTTCAGTTCAGACTGGACACATTTCAAGTGCTCAGCACAACAGGCGCTGGGAGCTGGGTGTGGGACCCTGAGTTCCAGAGCCTGCTCTCTTAACTGCTATACAACCTACCAGAAAGGAATCAAAACAAGGACCTTGTCATCACTGTTATAAAATATTTATCTTCCCAAACATAGTTAAAATATCAGTAATCTCACAGCATTCCACCATTTGATCTTTGCTCAGTTCCGCCTGGCAAATGGGACAGACAAGTGTTCATCCCTCTGGGGAGATGATTTGTGATGTTTCTGCACAGCAGGCACCAGCTTTTGTTACAGACTATCTTCCCGGACCAGCTTTTGTTACAGACTATCTTTCCAGGGATGTCTGTGTAAACACCCTTGGAACACAAAGACAGGGTCTCCTTAGCACGCAGATTTGTTTCCTGTCCGTGATTATCAGAATGTTCTATTCTAGGGCAGAGGTTGGGTAGGTTTGCTAATGGCCCCATCATAAAACTGTGGGCTTCCTAAGTTTAGGGCTCCTCGACTGTGACACAAAACCCACAGTGTGCACAGCATGTGGCTGGTGCATCCACATCATTTCTACGGGATCTTGGGGAGATCAGGGGAGCCAATGCACGGAGCACTGAGCTAGCTCATGCCACCCGCTATTAACCAAGTGTTCCATCTCTGACCCAGGAATCTTGTGACTTCTGCCACATCTACAAAGCTGGAAAGCAAATTTCTTAGTCTGAAAGTAGGGTAAGGTCTCAGACCCCGTCAGAGTTCTTTTTTTTTTTTTAATTTTTCCATTATAGCTGGTTTACAGATTTCTGTCAATTTTCCAACTGTGCAGCATGGTGACCTGGTTACACTTACATATATGGATTCGTCACAAGTGATTAGTCATAGTTCCTGGTGCTATACAGCAGGATCTCCTTGCTTTTCCATCCCAAAGGCAGTAGTCTACAACTATTAACCCCAGACTCCCAGATCATCCCACTCCCTCCCCCACCCTTGTTCTTGACACACTTTTTATGTGTTGCTGGATTCTCAAACAGGCACCTCCCAGCAAAGAGAGCTCGTATTTTTTGATGATTAGGACAAAGACCAAGTCAACGTGCTGTATGGGGATTAAAGTTTCTGAAAAATGGCAGGGGAAAAAAAAGCTTGGTAATGTTTTCCCCACAATTATCAGCAGTCTATTTCTGTTACGGTCTTGTCGAATCACCACTTAAATTCCTTCGCCAAAGGAAACCTCTCCAAGTTCTCAGAGTTTCTTTTACAAAAAAGTTATGCATACTGTACCTTTCCACAACATTTGGCTTTGTCTATAATCTTTAGGGCAAACTCCTTCCCAGTGGACCTATGGAGTAAGGAGAAGAAGGCCATTTAAAGACATGAATCAAAGACCACAATCCTTCCTGATTTCCTCCAGAGCACAGACTCAGGGAAGAAACACTGGTTTCCTCCTCTGTACATCAGAGACTATGGTGAGTGGGCTCAGCGGGGGAAATATCCCACAAAAGATGAAAAACAAACCTCACCAAGCCACACCTGTCAATCTCTTTTTACAAATAGTAATCATGTAATATTATTAAGTGGTTCACATATTTAAAGTACTTAAACTCTGTTGTATCAGAGCTGCACAAGAAAAGTTTTCCCACACTTAAATCTCAAAAATAGTTCTCTTGGGAGTAAATAAAATTAAGAAAAATGAATCAACTTTAACAGAATGGTTTAATAATGGATTACTTACGTGAATCCATTAGTTGCTAACTAGCCCATATTTCAAAGCTGCTAAGTCCCTAGACTTTCCTTTTACCTATTTCTTTACCTATTTCTCAGCCCAGACTTCAGCCAGGATCTGGGGCCATCCTATCATTACCTTGAAACACCCATATCTGCTACTAACAACATCATTTGTTTGACACAAGAATCTTGATGTTGTTACTTAACATATCTGCTACTAGCAACATCATTTGTTTGACACAAGAATCTTGATGTTGTTACTTAACTTTTAATCACCTTTAACATCATTTAATATGAATGTGTCAAAAATACATCTCTGAGTCCAGGGACACAGTCCAAGAAAGCACACTGTGCTATTCTTGGAAGACATGAGTCCTCTCCAGAGCAAGCTGCTGTCGCCACGTGGTCACAGCACACACTGATAAGGCCAACCTCGAAAGAACACCTTTTATCTGAATTGCTTCCCCCCATATAAACCCAGCACTGCCTTGGATTTCTAACGAGTCTTCAGTACTCATATTTTAGATGCTTGTTGCTTGGGCTGCAATATGTATATCAGAGCCCCAGAGGGGATTAGAAGTAGAGGGGCTTTGGGGGCTCCTTATGAGGGGCAGTAAAGCTTCACCGGAGATACTGCAAAGCGGAAAAATTGTACTCACCAAAATTTTCTGGAAAATGTCCCACCAACAATAAAAATTACCACTTAGAACAGCTAGAATAACAGCCCACAAATACCAAGATTCCGAGTCTTTTCCGGTTTTAATATTATTTACAAAAGGCTTGGAATGTCAAAGGATGGGTTTCTTCTTACCGTTTGCGAATTTAGGACCTTAAAGAAAATAAGGCTGGACAAGCAAACATATAATTTTAATATGGGAAAAAGTTGGCTGATTCTGATCTTAAAATTAGAGCTCATGTATCCCGAACTGCTGCTAATATGCAATTAATTATTACCCAAGAGGGCTATTGTGCGGATTAAATGAGTTAATGCAAGTACAGCACTGAAAAGAGAGCCTGGTACAGATAAGTGCTACCGGGTTTTTTTGTTTTTTTTTTTAATGTATCTATTCTTTCCAATTTTTCTCTGGCTCATGGATGAGACCTGCTCTATCTCTCAGAGTACAAACTAGGTTTGTACTCTAGATGTGTACAGACATTTTTCTTGGTCAAGTTGCCTGTAGGCATGCAAAACCACTCATCCCAAGGGCAGATTCTTTCCAAAGCCTTTTGTTCATTTGGATAAGAATAAACTCCAAGGGAGAAATGGGTCAGTGAACAAAGCATTATCCTTGCTCTCCACTCACCTGTCCATGCACTCTTTGACTACTGCAAAATTGCCATCACCAATAACCTTCCCAATTTTGTATTTCTCAAGAAGAGTCGATGATTCAGAGCACCTGTTTCCATTCACGCCTGTGAAAAAGGATAAATGCAAAGGCTGACAAACACATCAACATTTCATCTTGATACCTGCTTACCTGTAAAATGATAAATCACAATGCATTTATTTCTAAATCTACAGTACAAGCTAAGGAAAATCTCTCAGCCAACTTTTTCTGAATAGAACACCTGAATCACCAATTTCCTCTTGACCTTGCTGGCTGGAACAGGAAATCAAGGCAATCAATAAACCTAGCAAATCCCTGAAATATCAGCTGAAAATAAGCGATTAGCTTTGGGTAAAAGTGAAGTTTAACTAAAACTTTATAAACTTTCTTGGCAACTCTGGTGGAAAGTGAAGGGGATGATGGTGCAAACAATCTTATTTTCTTCTCAAGATTTTCTAGTAAGGAACATACTGGCCAGTTAGGATGCCTTGCTAAGGCTCATCCCTCGCTCAGCATCTTCTCAAAAAGGAGAGGGGGTGGGGCAGGAACAGGAAGTCGTTAAAATCAACCACTTTTCACAGCGTATCCCAGTGTATTGACCTTGCAAACTCCTTTATAAGGTCAACAGCAGACATCAAACAGTGAAGCCCACTGATGTTATTATCTAGCTAAGCAAAAGCAAAGTCCACATTTAGGAACTGTGAGCGGACTGCCACTAAGAAAAAACAAAGGAAACCCAAGACTAAATTTTGAAATTGGGAGAGCTTAATTAGCAATGAGATTTTGTGTTATCTCGATGTGACCCCTGCCCACTAAGGTTAAAGAGACTAACTGGTGTCATGATGATGTTGCTTTTTACAAAGACCTTAATTTAGCACAAGTGGGTTTTAGGCACCACCAAGTTCCCAAGATTGGCTTCTTTTATCAAAGTTATCATCAGAGAGAACTACCTTCGGAATCCATGCAACGATCGAGCTCAGGCCCGCCGTTTACATTGGAGGAAGAGCTGCCATGTGCAGAAATCTGCTAAAAGAGGAGACAGTCTGTTATTTACCAGGATAAATTTACACAGCTTTAGCTAAGGCTTAGACAGCAGAAAATGCTTACAGGATGTAATAATACAGTAATACAGAAACAGAGGAAGCTGGTACCTTGCTTCTCTCACCTTTCCCCCCATCACAATCTCTTTAATACCATCTCTTTAATATTCTTCTTCCTTAGAAACATTATCTTCAATTAGTATCAGGAAAATTGACCGTGTGTTACTCCTCTTAGATACTGTGTTTCCTTTGATCTCAACAAAGTAAAGTAAAGGAGACTTTTGCAGCACCAAGTTATTAGCGGGTAGTTATTAGCAGCACAATAAGGCTTAGACCTCTAGTTATTTCCAAAAATGTCAGCATGGAGTCCCCCAGCTCCCGCAGCCCCGGTGGCTGATGGCTGGAGTCCTGGCCAGGGCCCAGCTCTTCTCAGAACTCCTGCCCCAAGGCCCGGATTACATCATCTTCCACACTCCCCTGGGGATTCAGGATCCAGAGAGCAGCCCTGGCTCAGCCAGCTCCATACCCCCTAAGACAGTAAGACAGCAGGCGTTCAAGGGGAATAAAAGATAAAACTTAAAGGGTAGGTTCCAACTTAACAAAAAGCTGCAGTTCCCAGTCTAATGCTGCTTTTCACAAAGATCGTAAGTTAGCACAAGGGGGTTTTAGGCACCACCAAGTTCCTAAAGCGGTTCCTAAAATATCTCTGATTCTTAGGTAAACTGAAAAGCTCATATTATGACTATTATTCACATACTTATTACTGTTTATTATTTATTTTATTTATTATTCTGTAGGCCTAAGGAATTTTTTCTTAACTCCTAAGGGCTGTTATACTTTTGAACTCAACATTTTCTCTTTCATCTTTAATTCTCTTCCTTTTTTTTTTTAAAGCATACCTTAAAGGTGTTTATAAGGTCAAAGAACTTAGCAAATACCAAGAAGCATCTGACTTTTTTTTTTTTTTTTTTTTTTGGTGCTAGTGTGTTTATGTGCTTGCCTTTATGCCCAAACTATCCTGGTAGCTTCTGCCTCTTAAAGACTGTGCCTTATTCAAGCCTGCATTCCCCACATGAATCCAGGGCCTGGGGCACAAGTACATTCACACTTGCTAGATGAAAGCATAAGTGACACAGGTGCTGGGCAGGGACCCACCCTTCCCCCAGTGCCCATAAGTTGGAGACAGAGTCCACCCTCTTCCTCTGGGTGAAGTGGAAAACACACACAAATGAACATTTCCATAGAAAAGAAAATCATGGACACAGAGAGCAGACTTGTGGTTGCCAAGGGGGAGGGGGAGGGAGTGGGAAGGACTGGGAATCTGGGGTTAATAGATGCAAACCATAGCCTTTGAATGGATAAGCAATGGGATCCTGCTGTATAGCACAGGGAACTATATCTAGTCACTTATGATGGAGCATGACAATGTCAGAAAAAAGAATGTACATATGTGTGTGTGACTGAGTCATCTCGCTGTACAGTAGAAAACATACAGAACACTATAAACCAGCTATAACAGAAAAAATAAAAATTATAAAAAAGAAAAAAGAAAACCTCAAGCATTCTGAGTTTGGTTCAACCCAGGAAAATCCAATACTTGTATACATGCCTTCAAACAAGACGATCCAGATCCAGAAGTTCTTTTGGGATTAAGATAAGAGCCCCAAGAAGGAGAATCATGTAAAAATTAGGCTGTTTTCTCAGATCCCATGTAACCACACCCGTGTGGAGAGTAAAACCAGCAGCAGTTTTAGGAAACCCGGGGCCACGGAAAAACAGTGCTGAGATCCACCCAATAAGCCCCGTCGGGAGAGACAGACACGCCTCTCCTAAGTGTGTGTCTCCTGCATTCTGACAGGGGAGTTGTGCGGGAATGTGGTTGCTCGTGGGGGTCCCTTTCGGGCCACCTTCGGCCTGATGAAAGCTCTGCAGCCGGCGAAGCACCCAGCAACTCAGACTTCAATCACTCCATTTTCTCACAATACAGGTAACTAACTGGGGGACAATCAACATTTTTCAAAATTTAACTCTTTTGATTCAATTTTTTTTTCCTGCTGAAATTGAAAGCAACTCCAAAATCAGCAGGAGTCTATGCCAGAATGTGTAAAAGCTAGACTTGGAAAAAATCAAGCCCAGAGAGGGGTCCAAAAAGGAAGCTGAAAAGCAAAGCACAACAACATCCTCTGCTCTTATCTCCACAGCTCCTCCATCAAAGGCGCCTCAGCTCCCGCACTCTCTCCCATCCCAGGATCACTGCCAGAGAAGCTTCCAAGGATCGCTCGGACATCAGTCAGCCCTGGCATGCCACGCCCTCACTGGGTCTTCGCTGCAGGAGACCAGCCCTCAGATCCTCAGCATGGCATTCAGGACATGACTCATTGCTCTAGCTACCTGTCCGATTTGTTTCCCACCACTCTCTTCATGTATTTTATACTTACATTACCTCAAGTATCTATCTATCTATCTATTTATTTATTGTCTTTTTGCCTTTTCTAGGGCCGCACCCGCGGCATATGGAGGTTCCCAGGCTAGGGGTCTAACAGGAGCTGTAGCCGCCGGCCTTCGCCACAGCCACAGCCACGCGGGATCCGAGCCACGTCTGCGACCTACACCACAGCTCACGGCAACGCCGGATCCTTAACCCACTGAGCGAGGCCAGGGATCGAACCCGCAACCTCATGGTTCCTAGTCAGATTCGTTAACCACTGAGCCACAACAGGAACTCCTAATTTTTTTTTTTAAGTTGCTAAAACTTTTCCTTTTTTTCTTTTTGGCTGCACCCACAGCATATGAAAGTTCCCAGCCCAGGGATCGAATCCCAGCCACACCCACAACCTGTGCCACAGCTGAAGTAACGCTAGATCCTTAACCCGCTGCACCACAGCGGGGACTGCAATGTGGCTCAGACTAAGTCTTAATTTTCTGTTCTAAATATAGGGGGCGTAGCAGCACCTAGCTCAAAGATTTGCTATGGAATTAAAATTAGCTCATGCATGTAAAATCATTTAACACGGTCACTGATGTGTAACATTCACTCAGTATTGGTTTTTCCTTTTTTCTTTTTAGGGCTGCACCTGCAGTATATGGAGGTTCCCAGGCTAGGGGTCGAATAGGAGCTACAGCTGCTGGCCTACACCATAGCCACAGCAGTGCAGGAACCCAGCTGTGTCTGTGACCTATAGCACAGCTCACAGCAACACCAGATCCTTAACCTACTGACAGAGGCCATGGATTGAACCCACATCCTCATGGATACTAGTTGGGTTTATTAACTGCTGAGCCATGACGGGAACACCCAATGTTGGTTTTTAGCATCTTTCCTCAAAACATCTAGCATAGGGGCCCTGAAAAGAGTGACTGAGAAATGTTTTTGAACTGTGGGATGTACAACAGCTTCAAGAACTCTTTTGCAAAATAATCCATTCCAAGTCTGTTCCTCTACTAATCCAACACTTCCTAGATTGAAAATTGTCAGTAAAGGGAATAAGAAATCCACATGGAATCCCTATCAGATTCTTAATGGAATAAAGAAGAACGCCATTTTTTAGAAAGTTTTATATCTCAAAAGATAGAAGGAAAGATCCCTTTTGATCATGGCTCTCCCCTAAATTACAGGCATGGGGAGGCAGACTCAAAGCCCAGATGGACAGTGGCTGCAGAACCTGTACCCTCGGGACACAGCTGGCTGGGTCGAGCCTGGGCACTGGGCAGGCACCATCTCCCTGTGCCCCACTCAGGGACTTGGGTGGGGTCATGCAACGTGCAGACCCCACTTCCACTGCTGAGGTCCGAAGACCTGCCTTTGTGTCCTGCACACAGCCCTCCCCGTCCAAGGCCTCTTGCTCAGCTCTCCTGGAAGCAGGTAACCTTCTTCTAACAAGTCTCTCTTGAGCTAATTTGAGTAAATTAGTTCATCACTGATATGTCCAGTCTGACTCAAGGGCTCTCTAAGGAGGGCTTGGAAGGGGCTAAAATGCAGGCATTTTTACCTCCTTGTACCCGTGAATGGGTGACGCTTTGTGTACCTGTCTCAACACTCCTTTTGATTAAACTCCCATTGCCCCCATCCTGATTCCCCACACAGCAATCACAAGCCTGAACTGTGTTGGGATTCAGAGGTGGCAAGGAGCCAGGAAAGAGACAGGAACACAGAGCAGGTGACAGAAGCGGGTTTTCTAGTGACTGAAAGAGGACAGCAAGAGGGCTAAAGCCCCGGCCTCGGAGGCAGCCGCATGGAAAGGGTGAGGGCATAGGGCCCAGTGAAAGGCCACCTTCATCTGTACCTGACCAGGGTTCATCAAACCGCCAGGAAATCCAGCTTCCTTAGCAAACGGTGAGGGCAAGAATAACATTTTTCAAAACTCTCAAATGGAATGAGTTTTTTAAAGTGTTAAACTTCAAGCATTTTATATACACACATACGAGTCCCCGTTGTGACTCAGCGGAAACAAACCCGACTGGTATCCATGAGGATGCAGGTTCGATCCCTGGCCCTGCTCAGTGGGTTAAGGATCTGGCATTGCCGTGAGCTATGGTGTAGGATTCCCCATTACTCTGTCTGTGGTGTAGGCTGGCAGCTGTAGTTCTGATTTGCCCTCTAGCCTGAGAACTTCCATATGCTGCAAGTGAGGCCCTAAAATATATATATAAGTGTGTGTGTGTGTGTGTGCGTGTGTTAACAGGAGTAATATATCTGATTACCTATCCAAATATGTTCCTTCATTTGGAAATAGAGCTTTTGGGAGTTCCTGTTGTGGCGCAGTGGAAACAAACCGACTAGTATCCATGAGGATGTGGGTTTGATCCCTGGCCTCACTCAGTGGGTTAAGGATCTGGCATTGCCATGAGCTGTGGTGTAGGTCGGCAGCTGTAGCTCTGATTCAACCCCTAGCCTGAGAAAAAGCTGTACGGTGCTCTCAACTGCTGGCATCGTTTAAAAGGGCACCCATGCCTGACCGGGTGCAGCCCTAAGAAGCAAAAAAAAAAAAAAAAAGAGCGAGAGCGAGCGAGCGAGAGAGAGAGAGAGAGAGAGAGAGAAAATAAAGCCTTCATGAAGAAAATGAAAACATAGAAACACTAGGGAATCATTTTCTTATAACACAGCTCAATAGACAGGACATGATTAGACACAAGGACAGTCTTCCTTTCCTTCCTCAGCAGCAACCTGTGGATTTTTAGAGGATACAAAGATGTGGGGACACAGTCGTTACAGCCCAGAAGTTTAGGCATTTGTGTACACTTAAAGCCCTTCCCAGAAACCTCGATGTTGGGGAAATAGTCTCTAAGGTTCTTTCTGATGGTTACAGACACCCTGAGGACCCATCAGGGAGCCATTCTGCTGAGGGCAAGACCTGCACTTGGCAAGCTTGAATCAAATCCCTCGCGGTGGAGTTAGCTTGACCTCCTGGCAATGAAGCCTGGTGCCCCAAGAACTGAAGAAAAGCTGGGTATTCACCAAGATCTCTTGACAGAGCTCTGGCAAACGCCAAGCATCTGCTGTTAAATATAAAGCAAAGCATTCCCAGTGCCCCGCGAGACAGGCAGACAAAGAACACGGAAAAAGCAAGGGCAAAAGCTATGACTACAAAATTCTCACCATTTCCCAGGCAGAATTCATGCATTTCCCTGTCTGCTGTTAGAGAACTGGTCTCTTGCTGGAGCAAGGAGAGATTAGAACATGGCATTCCTGAATACACCTGTCCTGGTGCTACGGTCCAACTAAAAATTTTTATTAAAATTTCTTAAAATGCTAATGAGCTTTCAGGCCTCCGTCAGCAACCAGGATGCTGAAAGAGGACAAAGACGGTGCCTGCGAAGCAGATGCTCTACAATAAAGCACAAACGTCTGCCAGAATCTGGGCTCTTTCACCGTATTTTCCATAATTACTAACTGGTTCAAAAAGATGTGATTATGTGTAGGGGTGGGGAGAAGAGGGGACATTTTCCTGATGAGGCCCTGAGGGGTGAAGACGGGGAGTGAAGGAGGAGACTGGAGACCATGCCGAGAGCGTCCTCTGCGACCTGCCTCTGCCCCACCTGCCTGCTCTCGGAGGCAGCTCCATTTTTATGCATAAGCAAGGAAGGGAAATGCACAAGAATCGGCTTCTGCTAAGAACCTTAAAAAAAGATTTGAAAACACAGCAGAAAAAGCTGTACGGTGCTCTCAACTGCTGGCATCCTTTAAAAGGGCACCCATGCCTGACTGGGGGCCTTGGACAGTCGGGGACATGCCAGCTTTCCACATTTTACCACATTTTTACCAAGGAAGTTAAGTCAGAGTGTCCTACCAGAAATTTCTTTAAGTGTATTCTTATTACGTCTATGAAACTTAAAATTTAAAGAGAAATGTTAAGTGCCATACTAAACACTTGGAATTCTCAGAAAAATAGTGAAAATGGTTCTATTAATACATTATAGAGTATCACTACTGACTTATTGGGTGGGGGGTCTTTCGTGGCCACTCTGAGGCGTGCGGAGCTCCCGGGCCCGGAATCAGGTGGGAGACAGAGTTGAGACCTCAGCCACAGCTGCAGCAACGCCAGATCCCTATCTCTAAGCCACCGTGCTGGGCCGGGGAATGAACCCTTGTCCCAGTAGCTCCCAAGATGCGGCCAATCCCTCTGTGCCACAGCCAGAGCATGGCCGTGTTCCAATAAAACTTTATTGACATTAGAATCGCCTGGGAAGATCTGACAACTCCAACTGCCAGGCTGCACCACAGACCAGAGAATCCTTAGCTCCAGAGCCCAGGTATCAACGTGTAGCTAATGTTGAGAACCTCCGTGGAGGAAGTTTCTGATAGTAGCTGTAATTAATTGCTCAGTTACCTTAAGTTCTTTTGTCACTCATCTGAAGATCTAACCATGGTGAATCATTTATAGCCCACGAACAGCTTTTTCTTTGTAAGAAAAGTGAAGGAGACACTCATCACAGTTTACTGAATGCCTACTTTGTGCCAAGTCCTAAAATGAGTACTTCTATATCTTAAGAGTTAGGTATTATCATCAGCTCCACTGATCTGTGAAGAAACCAAAGCCTAGAGAGGTTATAGAACTTGCCCAAACTCCACTGCAAATGTGGATTCAGTATCTAAACCCAGGTCTGACTGCAGAGCGTGAGGCTATCTGGCTGGTCTCACACTGTGACCTCCTTTAAGAATTCGGGCTTGCAAGGCCATTAAGTTAACTTAGGGGTGCCACCCAACACCAGACTCACTGATCCAAATAGGCATTGTGGTATATTTAGAATATGCTTTTAGATTACATCAGTATAATCACATTCCTATAATTTAGTCAAATAACAGGCAAGTCAATAAATTCACAGGCTTTCCTCACACAGAGCTTAAGAAAAAATAAATTTTCTTAAGAAAAATTTTTCTTTCAAAAGACGACCTCTGAGAAGTACTGAGGATTTAAAACAAAAAAATCAGGATGCTAGATATTACTTGTCAATAATTTCCTTCCACGATCATTTTTTTTTTGTAAAAGAAATATCAGAAACGTCCATCCCATTAATCAGAAGGAAAGCCAGTGTAAATTAGACACCCATTTAAAAACACTCTCTCACTTTTATATTGGATTCATGATCATTTACTCCAAAGTACTTCAAGACAGGAGACAGGCGAACAATTAATCTGAATCAGCACCCAGGGGTTGGTGGCCAAGTAGCCTGATCTAGAGCCCTACCGTAGGCTTGGTTTCACTTGGTAAAATTAGTGTCTCTTGAGACTTGGGATTGGGTAAATAGTGACCAGTGGGAAACAGAACCACCGCCTGTGTATGCATGTGGTTTGAGACAGTAGCCAGCTCAGGTCTACGGAAGTGCACAGGGAAGCGCAAATCTGACTCCATACTGGATCTGTTTCTTTCTCTTTAACCTTTGTATTCTACTGCTTTCGCTACAAGTTCATAACGGAAAGGATGTTGCCTGTAGCCTGATACATACAGGATCAGCCCTTCCCAAGGCTCTGCCCTTTCAAGGTCTAGCTAACACTCTTCCATCCAGTCATACAGAGATAAAAAGTTGCAGAACGGAGAACAACACTTGTCCTGCTGGGAGGTTTACAGGAACATGGTCTGACTAACCATGGACATCCCACCTGGACAGATGCAAAAGGAAGGAATCTGACACCAAGAAGTCTGCAACAACCCGCCGCACCCCCACCTCTCTCAGTGCAAAAGAAGCCTGAACTCTGCCTCGGGGGATTCTAACTCGGGGAAGATGGCTTTCGGAAAATCAAGTGGCTCTTCCTTGCCTTAGCAGCTCACCTCTCAGTTCACTGGCCTGTTGCACAAAGAACAGTACGAGCTTGGACTTGGCAACTAAAGGGTCTATGCGGAACATGCTGACTTGTGCCTTTCCGCTCCTCTTTCGCAGCCGCCTCAAGTGGACTGCGTGACCTGCCAAAAACAGCCGCAAACCTCATCATACCCCTAGGAGCAAGCCCTTCAGGCAAAGTGTTGGCTTACTGGGTTTTGATCAACAGGCAGTGTGGCCATGCCTCCCTGCTAAACATGTCTGTGTGCTCTCAGCGTGAGGTAGCACCGATCTCTAGGATGCCTGGGTGGTGGGAGAACTGCCTGTCTCTTCCAGTAATCACAATGGTGGAGGTTACCCCTGTCCATCAGTGGTGCAGGGTAGCTCACTACCACGACCTCTAAATATTAGCGCCATCCAATTATCTAATGTGTGACCGAGAAGAATGTCTGATGACCCACTTCCATGAATAAGGGGACGTTTAAGATGCACAGGTGTTCCTTAATCTTAAAGCAAGATTCTTATTTATTTTTTTAATCTAGAGCCACACCTGCGGCATATGGAGGTTCCCAGTTAGGGGTCTCACAGGAGCTGTAGCTGCCGGCCTACACCACAGCCACAGCAACACGGGATCCGAGCCGCGTCTGCAACCTACACCCCAGCTCGTGGCAACGCCGGATCCTTAACCCACTGAGTGAGGCCAGGGATCGAATCCGCAACCTCATGGTTCCTAGTCGGATTCGTTAACCACTGAGCCACGACGGGAACTCCAAAGCAAGATTTTAAAACTGATCCTATTTATATACTGATTGGCTTGGCGAATCCTCCTTCCACCAGCCTAACGGTGGCTTCCACCCAGGTGAATCATTTACCTACCCGGCGCCACTTTTTACTGAACAGCTACAAGGCACAAACCACTGACCTCAAACAGAGTCTGAGAATCATCCTGATGCTTTCTTTTGTCAGGGCAGAGAAGTCTTCCAAACAGCTTAGGCCCTTTTTGGCTATTGCCTCTGTCAATAAAATCAATTATGTTCAGAGACGAAGACACCACCAACATTCCTGGGGTATAAAATCGTCAGTCTCCTCCTCCTAACAGGGCCACAGACTAGATTTAAATAGCCAGGAAAAGCCAGAGCTCCAGGGAAAAAGTGAAAACGTCCAAGGTCAGGAGCCACCATGGATTTACATTTCCCAGCTTCCAAAATAAGTTCTGGGTTCAGAAGGTCAAAGAGTTACATTTTAGCTCTGCCAGTCAGTGCGAGAGACTACCAGCCCTTTCATCACACTTCACAAATCCGGAAAATCTTTCACCACCAGCAGACCCGGGAGACGTCATCAGATAAAATATCAGCACATCAGACAGTCTGTAATCTCAAGATGTTGGCTAATGTTCCAAATGTACTTTTTTTTTTCTTTCTTCTCCCCACCAGCAAGGAAAGCGCACAGCATACAGCTCTGGGGCATACACTTCAGCATCAAAACAGAAAAGATTTTATCCCCCAGTGTCCACAGACGTGCCCCTGACTCTGCAGCCCTCAGTTACTACAACCTTGAAAGTCTTAAACCAGGACGTGGATGATGAATTAAATTTCAGGCAGATGCTTCCTTCATCCATCTGGCAGCTGATGACACATTTAGTACTCTTTATTGCCTATCTGTTCCAAAGAAAAGGCTGCGATTTAAGCCCGGGGAAATATTCCCCAAGGGAAAGTTATCAGCTAGATCATAGGGACTTGGAGGAGCTCGGGCGGAGGAAACAGGAGATCAAGGCCGGGGTCAAGGAGAAAACGGAGGATCAGGAAGGTGGGGATTAAGAGAAGAAAACTTCAGCGGTGGAGGAATTCTAGGATCTGAAGGCGGAGAGAAAAGAACGAGCAGGGAGCGAGGGGTCTAGAGGACAGAAAGGACTGGAAGGAGAACAAAGCAGTGAAATTGATGGGGAGCGAGACGTCTGGGGTTCTCGGGAATGGACAGCAAGCTTTTGAGGGAACAAAGGCAGCCTTGGGAAGAAGCTGTGGTCGAGATGAAGGCAGAAAGGAGGGCTGTGGGAGCCGGCCTCCAGCCCGGTCCCATGGCCTCCTCTGCTGCTCACACGGGCTCTCCACGCTGAGCGGGGCTGCCGTTTGCGACCACAAAGCCGTGATGGAAACGAAGGCGTCTGACTGCCAAGGTTAGGCCAGAGGAAGGGGGTACTTCTGCTGGTCTCTCTCGCTCTTTCAGATCACTTGCTCCAGGGAAACCGGGCTGCCAGCTTCCAAGGGTACTGAAGCTGACTGGTGGGGGGTCCGTCTGCCCGGTGGGGAACTGAGGCCTCCCGCCAAGACCTGGCTCCAACTTTGCTGCTAAGGCCTGAGTCACCTTCGAAGGAAATCCTGTCCCCCCGTCCCCGCCCCGTCGGGTGACTGCAGTCGGAATGTACATCTTGGCTAGAACCTTATCAAATATTTTAAGCCAGAATAATCCGGTTGAGCTGCTCCTGAATACCTGACCCACAAGAACTGCAGGAAAAATTAATTTTTATTTTATTTTTGCCTTTCTAGGGCCGCACCTGCTGCATACGGAAGTTCCCAGGCTGGGGGGGGGGCAAATTGGAGCTACAGCCGCCAGCCTGCCTACACCACAGCCACAGCAATGCCAGATCTGAGCCCCGTCTGCGACCTACACCACAGCTCACAGCAACGCCAGATCCTTAACCCACTGAGTGAGGCCAGGGATCGAACCCGTATCCTCATGGTTCCTAGTCAGATTCGTTTTCACTGAGCCATGACAGGAACTCTGCTTTCTCTATTTTTAAACAGTTAATCTCAACCCTGAGCAACAGGTCGTACAAAGCCCCCTTTTTTTCCAGATAAAGGTGATATGACTCACCCAAGGCCACACAGCTAGCGAGTGGCTGAGGCTGGATGAGACCCAGCCGCTCTGGTTTCTGAGCTCGGGCTCTGGACCACTGCACCACCGTGCATCTGTCCCCGGAGAGGGCTCTTGGCTTCACCCTCTTTTAAGCCCTCTTTCTGCAGAACTGGGGGTGCTGTCTGTGCCTTCATCCTCTGCCTAAGTGGGTCCCTGATCTTAACTGGGACAGACTAGAACCTTCACAGAAATTTTTAATATGGAAGGAGAATAAAACGAAAATAAACAAGAGTCCTGAGGGGCCCTGCACTCTCCTGACCCAGGCCTAGTACAACCTGCCCCGAACCGGCCTTACCTCGAGGCCTCTAGCTCCCCGTGTGCCTCACTGTGCTGGGTAGCCTGGCACCACGGGGGTGGAGGTGGCCCGTGTCTGGCGGCAGAAAAGCCTCTTCCCCACGTGACTATCAACATGCGTGGCCTTGTGTTTTTTCCCAAAGCCATACAAAGGCAAAGCCAGCTTGTCACGCCTTGGGCCTAGGTTCTGGGGGAGAAGCCCAATGTCCTAGCAAGTCATTTTATGAATTTCTGGTCTGACTACATACTTCCAATCGTCTGCTTAACGGACTGACCGTGCTTTCTCACTCGTCCTCGGGTGGTCACGAGCACGGGCTCTGCTTTCAAATCCGAGTTATGCCACTGTGCTCACACTGTGGCTTCCATCACAGACCCACCCCGTGCCGTCTCACGGCCAGCCAGGTACCAACTTCTGGGCCTGGGTGACACCATCTGTTCCCAACCTGGGCCAGTCTCCACAGTTCTCAGACCCACCGCTGGCTTCCAAAGGAAACCGAGAGCCCTAACCTATTGTGACTTTGTCATTTTCCTAAAGCTTTAGGGGCTCAGGTAGAGGTTACACAGTGTAACCCTCTCACTTAAAAAATATCCCCATTCCTTCCAAAGGCAATAGTTCGCATCTATTAACCCCAGATTCCCAGTCCATCCTACTCCCTCCCCATCAGCAACCATAAGTCTGTTCTCCATGTCCATGGTTTTCTTTTCTGTGGAAAGGTTCATTTTAGAGTCTATTAGATTCCAGATATAAATGATATCATATGGTATTTGTCTTTCTCTTTATGACTTCACTTAGCGTGAGAGTGTCTAGTTTCATCCATGGATAAGCAATGGGATCCTGCTGTATAGCACTGGGAACTATATCTGGTCACTTATGATGGAGCATGATGGAGGAGGATGTGAGAAAAAGAATGTCTGTATGTATGCGTGACTGGGTCACCTTGCAGTACAGTAGAAAATTGACAGAACACTGTAAACCAGCTATAATGGCAAAAAATAAAAATCATTTAAAATAAAAAAAATAAATGAAACAGTAAGTGACCGAGGAGTTAAAAAAAAAAAAAAAAAGAATCCCCATTAGATGGACAAACAGCTTCTTCCACCAAGTCTCCAGGAAGAAGGGCTGGCACCAGGTGTTCTTCTCTCCTCCAGCCCCAGACCGCCTCTCCCTCGTCCCAGCCTCCTCCCTCCTTGTTCCTTTCCCAATCTCTCCATCCGTTTCTATTCGGAGCGTTTGTGCATTGTCTAAACTCAGGCACTCATCCTCTCAAAAGGCACTCCTAAGGGTTCCCATGTTGGGGTCACAGAAGCAGACCCACCAGTGACTGGGGGAACATCAGAGATTAGAGAGAGAGGTTCTGAAAGGGTCAGAGATCCCAACTGACCCCTGGGACCTTGAGCAAGTCACTTCGCATCTCTGCACCTCAGATTCTCCATCTATAAAGTGTAGACAAACTGAAAGACCTGAGGCCACTTCCAGGTTCCACTTTCTATGGTTTCAGGTAACCATCTAGCAAAACTGGGAAGCTACAATCGAGGGACCATGAACTCTCAGCCGCCCTAACGTTTTTCAGTTTTAGGTTTTAAGAACCTTAATTACGGGTCCCCACCAATTTTTGAACACCCGCACCTTGCAAAAAGCACTCACAATCTGAGGAAAGCTTGGCTTCCTCTCCTGGCCGTGGTCCAGCCCCTTGGAGAGCAGGATCATCTCCGAATGCGTGTGAATGGAGTGGCGCAGTCTCCCCCGCGGGGGTGTTACGGAAAACAGCGAGGGCTTCTGCGGGGCGGATGGCTGCTTCTGTGGCCCTCCTGTCTCCTTCATGGAGTAAACCTCACTGATGCTTTATGGTCAGAGGTTCAGTATCACCACGTCCCTGTTTTCATCTTCAGTTCTTTCGGTGTTCCCGCGCGAACATTAAAAGGGTCCCCAGAAACTGGCACAAAGCAGGGGAGACTTGTGACAGAATATCCAATTCTGCCTACTTTTGACTTAACGTTGCTAAACTCCCTGCTAGGTAAACCTAGAGAGGGGAAAAAGGCTGGGGGAGGGGGGTGCTTGGGACGCCATCTGCCAAATGCTGTGTCCTGAGAGAGGCAGGCGTACACCGCCCTGGCTTGCTTCACTCACTTTCACCGGTTCTCTGGAGAAGGATGTCCACCCCCAAAGTATGAAAACACCCACCTATGAGAGACAGGGGCAGAGAGCTCCTGCCCGTGAAAAAGAGCCCTGCACTGCCAGACACCCCCTCTTAACTGATCTTAATAAGCTATTCTCAATGACGGGGAAGGAAAAAGCACAGCACTCGCGCACGGTAATTATCTGTAACGCTGCATTCCTAACGTCACTGAATAGAGAAAATAACGCAAACGCGGACAGATGCCGACTTGAGCTTTACAATGACCTCGAAATTAGGCTGTTTTGAACAGTGAGGAGCGTGACGAAGCTGCAGTATTTCAAAGGCAGGTTTTCACCCCAAGGACAATGCACACTGAGGCCCGCAGGGAACTGCGATGGGGTGAAAGGCGTAGGTTTGGAACAGGTCGGGTTAGAGGGGTTTGGCTTGTATCCTCACAGCTGATGACTGTGGCAGGGACTTGTTTCATTGCTCATATTTAGGGTAAGACTCGGTGACTCTGTATCAGCTTTCAAGTGAGACCGACTCCCCAGCTTTCTAGCCAGGCTTTGGGGCAACTAAGAAGAACTATAATCCTAGCACCGTAGAAGTCAACCTTGAGCACCTACTGAGTGCCATGGCAGTGTGTGTGTGCAATGCTGGGGTTACTCTAATCATTAAGATACACTTAGTCTAACAAGAACAACTTACTGTCTCAGCAATAATACAACTATTATCTGTTTGTTTGTTTGTTTTTAAATTCCAGGACGCTTCACGGCAGATTTCTGCATCTGTGAGTGACCTCCTGCAGGTCTGTGTGCAGGTGTGACAGGAAGGGCACGTACTTGGTGTGTCGAGCACCAAATGACCTGGGACAACAACAAAAAAGGACCATCTTGGGCTCAGAGCCGAAGACAGACTCAGAAGAAAGAGGGGCGCACAGGTCACCAAAGGATAACAAAATAGGGGGAAATAACAGATCCCAGGTGAGCTGAGACAAAGGACCTGGGACGGCCACACAGCCCTAGATCAAGGACCGCAGCCCCGCCTACAGCAACAGCCCTGGGGGGAAAGTACCAACGAGCTCTGCAGGGGGGGTCACTGGAAAGCTGGAGCTGGCCTGCCCTAGGTTGACAATCACCAGCACGAAGAACCACCTGCTTTGGTTTTAGCAAATGATGAAACAACTGAAACTGGAAAAGAGGTGAACAATTTGATCTTTACTTTAGCCGTCTTGAAAGCGACTGCCAATCTATTCTGGGGAAAAGAGTTGGGAAAGAAAAACTGAAAATAATTACATTAGTTTTTTTTTTTGGCTAAAGTTTTTTTCTTTTAGTTTTTTTAATAGTGATTTTTATTCTTTCCGTGATAGCTTTTACTTTTCATTTTACTAGTAAAAAATGTTTTTCCAGCCTCCTTAGGGTAAAGGAAACCACTTGGACCATATATGAAATATTTGGGCAACCAGCATTTGAGAATGTTCCCTACCGAAGCTGCTTCCAATATTAGCCACACGCTCCAAGAGAATGAAAGTTAATACAGGCGTACATCATGGCGCTGTGCACACTCCCATTTTCTTTTTTTTTTTTTATGGCCACACCCAAGGCATACAGAATTTCCTGGGCCAGGAGTCTAAAGAGCAGAGCTGCAGCTGTAGGCCTATGTTGCAGCCACAGCAACTGATCTGAGCTGCAACTGCAACTTTGTGGTAACGCCGGATCCCTAACCCACTGAACCAGGCCAGGGACCACACCCATGTCCTCACAGATACAACACTGGGTCCTTAACCCACTGAGCCACAAGAGGAACTCCCCACTTCCATCCCTTTTTTTTTCCCCCCACGTCCACCTTTTGAAAGTCCATTACCATACAGACAATTTGATTCCTTATCCAAAAGAAAAGTTTCAATCTTTAAGAATAATCACATGCTGCTATTTTATCAGGCAAATTCCACCTGATAAATTCAAATTATCGAAAGCTACTAAATCAAATCGAACTTGGTGAAGTCCTGTGAACTTGGTTTGGTTCAACCCTCTCCTCCTTCTCTAATAGATAAAATGCCCATGAAACCATTTAATCATGTTAAGTTACTGCTTATATTTTTAGGAGGTCATAGTCAAAACCGAGGATTTATTCCATTTTATTCACCAAATGAACATCTTTTTCCTGTGTTACTGATTTATGTACATAAGTTTTATGCTAGACTATCACTCTATTTCAGACTTTCATAGAGTCAAATTATGTTCACGATGATGTTCAAGTCGATTTAAGTGAGATTTCTTAAAAAGAATCATGGTGTTCTCCAAGGGCACTGCAAATCATCTTGATAACAACAGGAAAGCTACCATTTATCAACTTAAAACCACACCCCATTCAACTCTAACCACAACCTGATACATTCCCACTTAAGTGACGGGAACACTTCCGCTCAGAGGAGCTGACTGAGCTGGCCGAAATTAGGAGGTGAAACAGAACACAGGATTCAAAGGCAGGTCTTTCTGGCTCCGAATCCTCAACTTTTCCCTTTTTTTATGTGTTGCTGCCCCCAAGCCCCTGAACAAACGAACTGCTAAAGTATGCAACTCAAAATCACAAAATCACACAAATATGCCGTATCACCTATTGCATACCTTCAATCCTCTGAAACTTCCTGGGCTAGTTGGAGATGAGCTGGAGGATTTCGTAGATTTGGGAGTGGAAAGCTGGCTGCCGGGAGTTCCGTTAACTGTTGGTGAGACAACAACGGAGACAGAGGGCGTTACAACCCAGACCCACCACATTGTGTAAAGACACTAAGCACATGCACCGTAAAGCCCCAAGGGGGCTTCAATTCACAGAAAGCTCAAAGCGGATGGCAGATCGGCAAAAAAGCAAAAATGATGGAGCTCGTTGTGTTACAGACACACCATCGGACAAATAAGGAGTGAAGCTGGCATTATTTTCAACAAGTTTTCCAAGAGTGACATAAACAAATACATACATCATGGAGTTAGTGATATAACAAGAACCTGTCCACACACCCTGCCTGCCAGCATGGGGACGGAAACGGCTGTTGTAACACCCGAAGCTTGTCCCATAACCTTCAATATCCCCTGTCTTAGTGTCTACCGACCTGAATATCTAAGACGTCTCTGTGTCTCTCCCCAAATCAATGCCACCATAATTCAAATAGAATTTCTAAGTATATGCTTAACGGAAAAAGAAAACTGCTGGTCTTTTTTCCTACTTATTTGAAGGCCATAAAAGACACTTCAGATTTCTCTAATTTTTTTGTCACTTTTGGCTGCCCTGCGGCATATGGAGCTTCCGGGCTAGGGATCAGATCTGGGCTACAGGCTCAACCTAAGCCACAGCTGCAGCAACGCTGGATCCCCAAACCACTGTGCTGGCCTAAGGATCGACCCTGCTTCCCAGTGGCTCCCGAGACATCACCGATTCCGTTATGCCACGGCAGGAGCTCCCAAATTTCGTTTTATCTAGACCAATTATCTCTAAATTCCTTCCACTTTCTTGCCTTCTCAGCCTAATTTCCCCATTATTTATCGTGTCTCGGTGGTTTTTTTGGTACATCCTCCTCCAAACTTCTATACACTTCCCAGGCTGAACGCTTGGTTTAAAGCAAGAGGGTGGGCACTGCTCTTTCAGAGAGCGGGTTAATCTGCAGATTTTCTGTTATACAATGCTAATCCCACATCTCAGTATGACTCAGGCTTATATTTCTAGTTGTATCATTGAGATCCATTTCTGCTGTAATTTCACAAAGCTTTTAAGTTAACATCTAGTATTGGTATATTTTTTTCCCTTCTAAGGAGAATCTGTAACCCTTTTCATCATTAATCTTCAATGCATTCACCCCAAGTAGAGGGAAACTGCCATTCACCTCCACAGACAGAAAAGCAAAGTCCATCATTTCCCGTACTTAAAATATGTTTTTTTTGTTTTGTTTTTTGCTTTTTAGGGCCACACCTGCAGCATATGGAATTTCCCAGGCTAGGGGTTGAATCAGAGCTGCTGGCTTACCTCAGAGCCACAGCAACACAGGATCCAGAGCCGCGTCTGTGACCTACACCACAGCTCACAGCAATGCTGGATCCTTAACCCACTGAGTAAGGCCAGGGATTGAACCTGCATCCTCATGGACACTAGCAGGGTTCATAACCCGATCAGCCACAAGGGGAACTCCCTTAAACTATTTTTAATACAAGGGAGAAGACAACTCTTCTTTTAAATGATGCTAAAAACTATAAAGTTAAAAATGTAGAGTCCTGAATAGGTGACTCAAAAAAGCATGCACCAGTCTTTGAATGGAGACAGAAATCTGGATCACTAAATATTTGTGATTAGATGAGCTGGTCATGTTTGTTTACTGTGTTGCTCAGTGTAAAAATTCGGTAAAGATGAAAAAATCCAGTTATTTTTAAATCACCAAACTTTAATTTTTCTAGTTCAAAGTCACTCATTCATAAATAATTATTAGATACCTAGATTTTCTTAACAAACGCATAAGAGTTTTTAGAGCACAACGCAAGTAACTGTACAATTAATTAGAAACTTTTTTTTTTTTGGTCTCCACCCCCTCCCCCTCAGGCATATATAAATTCTGGGGTCAGGGATCAAATCCAAGTTGCAGGTGCGACCTACATTTCAGCTTGAACAACAATGGATCCTTAATCCCTTTGCCAGGCGGAGGACCAAACCAGCAACGCCGCAGAGACAAGCCGGATTATTAACCTACTGAGCCACAGCAGGAACTCCAATTAAAAACTTTTCAGAGTATTCAAAAGCCCTGAATATTTTTCAATAAAGTTTTATGTTAACTAATGCTATTTCTTTCTTTTTCCTTTTTTTCCCCTTTTTTTCAGCTGCAGCAAGCAGCAGCTTGAGGTGGGATCTCAGTTCCCATACCAGGGATTGAATCTGGGCTTCAGCAGTGAAAGCACCGTGTCCTAACCCCTAAACCACCGATGCTATTTCTTTTAAAATTCTCTTTAAAGGGAACTGGTGGTAAGAATTCACATAAAAGAGAGATTCTAATGATCAATGAACTAGTCAACTTTCGATGAGGTGCTACTGAGTTCGGCTCCTTTGTTTCTTCATTGTACACAACAGCCTGTCCAGGTCACCAGCTGCTACTCGCCAAATGCAGTGAGCATCACCGATATTCGGATACCGCTCTGATAGCAAAGATTTCCTTGGAGCAGGGATAGAAAAGGGACTAAAGGAGAGAAATTGATTCCTGCAAATTCCTGCAAATTTGTCTCTGTGGCAGACCGATTTCCCTAAAAATACATGGCCCGCCTAAACACAGTTTCTTAACAAAACTCACTGCCAGGGACTTAACTGGGATCAGTAACTACATGTCCACACTTACCTTTAAATAACTCGCATCCTAAGGAGACACAGAGCCATATACAGCTCTCTTGAGTTTCTAATCGCATTTGAAAGGTTCTAAAAAAAGAACCCTCTAGTAAGAAGTCCTTCACTTCATTTATTTGCACATTTCTCCAGGCTCTGGGAGGGCAA
The DNA here is from genome assembly GCA_004024745.2 of Catagonus wagneri. NCBI lineage: Eukaryota > Metazoa > Chordata > Mammalia > Artiodactyla > Tayassuidae > Catagonus > Catagonus wagneri. The sequence goes on along the minus strand of PVHT020000257.1, from coordinate 17,301,505 downwards.
GTGGGACCTGGAACAGCTTACACTGCGCCCTCTCCCCTGCACTGTGGCCAAACAGGAAGGGGGACGATGCCAGCAGCTCTGAGATGCTCCCTCCTCTCCATCCCAAAACCCTGGATCTTCTCTCCCCAAATACGGCTCCTACTCACCCCTCCCCTCAAGACAAGGTAAGAAATTAACTTGAGGGCTTCTTGTTTGCTTGTATGTTTGCCTGCTCTGAACTCCTTTTATCTTGGTGGACTATGAAAGAGTCACAAGCTTGAAACCTCGAGTGAGAATTTTTGGGTGTGCATGGGGGGAGAGGGGGGCTGCGCGTGCGGTGTGCAGAAGTTCTGGGGCCAGGGATCGAACCCACAGCACAGCAGTGACAACGGAGGGTTTTTAACCCATGGAGCCAACAGGGAACTCCAAAAGTGAGAATTCTGAAGACTCAAATTAGGATAACTGTTTACTGAATTTTGTTATCCAGACTGATTTCTATGTATTTATTACACACTGTTTAGCTGTTGCAATTAATTAGAATTTTTGGAGGAATTTAGTCAACCAGAAGACTTCCCCGATGGGAGCACTTCTCTCCCAAGACTGAAAAAGCACAATATGATCTTCCCAGTTAGTCCTGTGGAAGGTTCTAAATGGTAACAGGTAGACCACAGCTAACGCAGTCTGTAAAAGCGAGTTATGCTTCTGGGTCCTTGGCTTTTAATAACACAAAACTCTCCCTCCGTTTTCTATAACTGCAGTATGGGCTGAACATACTTTTGAGTTCCTCTCCTTATAAAGAAGCCATTTGCCCCCGAAATATGATTTACATCTCACAACTTGTGCTTATAAGTTGAAGATAAACTCTATTAACCCAAATCCAAATAGGGACCCTTGAAAATTTAGGGCACTGGAATGCTAAGATTTTCTTAGATCAATTTTTGTTTTTTTGTCTTTTTGACTTTATGTAGGCCCACACCCGTGGCATATGGAGGTTCCCAGGCTAGGGGTCTAACAGGAGCTGTAGCCGCCGGCCTTCGCCACAGCCACAGCAACGCTGGATCCAAGTGGGGTCTGCAACCTGCACCACAGCTCACGGCAACGCCGGTTCCTTAATCCACTGAGCAAGGCCAGGGATCGAACCCGCAACCTCATGGTTCTTAGTGGCTCAGTTAACCACTGAGCCACGAAGGGAACTCCTCTTAGATCAATTTCTAAGCATTCCAAATTCAACTTAGAAGATTTATACATTTACGAGATGAGGTTATGAAGTAGTTGGTCTGAAGGATAAACCTGCTGCTGGTGAAACATGCTTTTAGTTCAGTAGGCTTATTTCCCTCTTTATTTTTTATTTATTTATTTATTTTTTTTTGCCTTTTGTCATTTTATGGCCGCACCTGCGGCATGTGGAGGTTCCCAGGCTAGGGGTCTAATCGGAGCTGTGGCCACTGGCCTGCACCGCAGCCACAGCAACGCAGGATCCGAGCCGCGTCTGCAACCTACACCACAGCTCACGGCAACGCCAGATCGTTAACCCGCTGAGCAAGGCCAGGGATCGAACCCGCAACCTCATGGTTCCAAGTCGGATTCGTTAACCACTGCGCCACGACGGGAACTCCTTATTTCCCTCTTTAGACCTCAGCAGGACAAAACAGGATTAATCCTAATGCCTGACCCTTGGACCACTCTCCCCACCTTTATTTGTTTTACTTATGTGATAAGCATCTGCAAACCCATCACTAAAGCAAAAGCTGAGAACAAAGTCTATATTTATCCTGCGGTAAACCCGGGTGTATTTATGCAAATTTCACGGTCTAGTAGTATTCCTGGCATCTGAGATACTTTATAGAAAGCATAATGTGATTTGAAATAAGCTTAACACCAGAGAGATGCTTTCGGTTAAAATATATTCATTCTGCCAATATTTTTAGAGAGAGAATGCTGGAAGGGGGAAGAAGGGGAGAAGAGTATAATTGCTTCTAAGGTTACTTTTATATTACCAACAACGCTTAGCCTTTTTCTTTCTTTTTACAGAGGCCCCCGCAGCATATGGAAGTTCCTGGGCTAGGGGTCGAAACGGAGCTGCAGCTGCCGGCCTACACCACAACCGGATCCGAGCCACATCTGCAACCTCCACTGCAGCCTCTGGTAACGCTGGATCCTTAACCCACTGAGCAAGGCCAGGGATTGAACCTGCATCCTCATGGAGACTACCCTGGGTCCTTAACCCACTAAGCCACACCAGGAACTCTGCCTTGGCCTTTTTCAATGACACACTACTTTCCAGAGATAATTAGCAGACACACCCCTTGAGCATTATGCCTCCTCCATTGGCCCACCATGGAAGGTGACTGCACAGGGACAGGCAGGCCCCGGGCCGTCTGCTGAGGACAACTGCCCTCTAACAAAAGAGGGAGGTGGAAGCGCTGGAGGCACTCGACCCCGCACGGATGTCCGCTGCTACGAGCCTGATACACTCATGAAAATGGAGCAAAAGGAAAGAGAAAGGTGGCAGGAGACAAAAACAAAAACCCGCAGAGCGACAAAGCCAGCGTAACCGTGGCTCACCTGGGGACCTGGCTGTCGCGTAGGCACTGGAGTAGTGGCCACCCCTCTTTACTGTACACATTCAGAACAGACGGAGGAGGAGACAGCAAGGAGAGCGGTTATTCAGCAAGTCTAAACGCGCGCGCAGAGAGAAGGGTAAAACCACCCGACCCAAAGACAGTGGGGCAGGTGCTGAAGAGGAAGCAGCAGAGGAGTAGAAACCCCCCAAAACTCTGTGTTTTATAAAAAGGTTGATGCTCGGACAGTTTATATGGGGACTGTTTTCACACGTTCCCGATTTTCCACATGTAAAATCACGTTTTTCCACCATCTTTTCCTTAACGGGAAATGGTATCGGTAAAATGGTTTATAACCACAATAAGCAAGCCTTACAGAATCGATATATCGAAATTTGGGGGATACTTTAATTTTTTAAAAAAAGTCAGAAACCATCAAAATTGTGACAAATCTATAGGTTTTAGGATCTGAAAGAAACCTGGAGGTTTAAAAGTCCGATGCTGAACTAGTGCTGCTTTCCAACAATAATTGTGGCTACTGCTAAACTGCTTGATAAAGGAAAAGCCTGCGGAAACTTATCGAGGAAATACAGATCTGGTAGCTGTGTGTGTTTATGTTTTAAACCAATAAGAGAAGAAAATATCCACAATCATACAGCACAAAATTCAAAGTGTAGCCTCCAGGGGTTGAAATGTGAAATACTTGTTTGCAAACGTCAGAAGAGTCTAGAGAAGACTGTTCTTGAGAAAATGTGTCAGAACTAAACACGTTTCTTAGGACACTTATAATAACTTTGAGAAACAGACTTCAGTTTGCGGATTTAAAAGTCACGTCATCTGCATGTGGAACCTGGCTGCATACAAGGGCGGGGGGACTGTGCATTCGCGTTAAAGGAAACCAAAGGGGATTTGCCCGCCCTCTGTGTGACCACCCGCGCCTTTCCCATTAACCACCTGAAGCTGGTGATTTGCTGCGTCGAGAAGGCCCAGGGCTCTTGGATCCAGAATACTTAACGGCTGAGGAGCGGGAATAAGATGACTTCAAGACACGGCACTCTGAAAAGAAAGCAAAGGGCATTAAACAGATTTGCTTATCATTCTAACCAAAGAAAGATCAGAGGAGTTCCCCGCGTGGCGCAGCGGTTAACGAACCCAACTAGTGTCTGCGAGGACGCGGGCTCCATCCCTGACCTCGCTCAGTGGGTTAAAGACTTGGCGTTGCCGTGAGCTGTGGTGTAGGTCACAGAAGTGGCTCAGATGTGGCGTTGCTATGGCTGTGGCTAGGCCGGCGGCTGAAGCTCCAATTAGACCCCTGGCCTGGGAACCTCCATATGTCGAGGGTGTGGCCCTAAAAAAAAAAGGGGGAGAAAGATCACATGTTACGATACTGTACTGCCTGCAACTATTACCTGATCATCTTTCCTATTACTGTGAAACAGCTTTAATATCCAAAGCAGCTGTCCAAAAAACATACCTGGGGCTATCTTAAAATAGGCTTCACACCTTGTGATTCCCCTCATTGTTCCAGATGGCGTTCTTCATAAACACAGAAATCCTGATGTCCTAACTTGATTTACACACACCGACAGCCTCATCTGCATGTGAGCAACACAGTTTTGTTTTTTTGTCTTTTTATGGGCACATCTGTGGCGTACGTAAGTTCCCAGGCTAGCGGTCAAATTGGAGCTGCAGCTGCCGGCCTACACCACAGCCACGGCAATGCCAGATGGATCCTTAACCCACTGAGCAAGGCCAGGGATTGATCCAGCATCCTCATGGACACCGTGCAGGGTTGTTAACCTGCTGAAATGCAAAGGGAATTTCTTTTTTCTTTTTCAAGTCAGTAGCATTGAGAGGTAAAGGCTACAACAAAGAGTTCTCCCCAACTTTTCAATATTTTTTTTGGCCTTTTTGTGTTTTTAGGGCCACCCAAAGCAAAGGGAGATTCCCAGGCTGGGGGTCCAATCGGAGCTGAAGCCACCAGCCTACACCCACAGCTCACGGCAACGCCAGATCCCCAACTCACCAAGCAAGGCTGGGGATAGAGCTCGAGTCCTCATGAATGCTAGTCAGGTTCATTAACCACTGAGCCACGACGAGAACTCTTTAATAACCCTATTTTGAAAGGCGACAGGACTCTATGAACCCTTTACTATCTTATTTTCCATCTGCCCAAATTATGAATCATCAAAAACTAACTCCTAACAAAAACTTTGGTCTTTCCATAAATTGCCAAATAAATTATCATGTAGAGTACCAGAACTACTTACATAGTTAAAATAATCGCTTCCAGTTTGAATAATTAAGAACATGGGTTTTGGAATCATTCAGATTTTGGACAAGCCATGGATTTGACTTTGGATTTCGGTTAGGTCTGAGTCTGTTTTTTCCCCTCTGAAACTGGGATGAAAATACATCTGCTTCAGAGGCTTCTTATAAGCATTAAATTAGATAACATATGTCTGTAATTCACATTAAAATACTTCAAGTTATGCAGAAAGATTAAAATACAGGTTGGTTTTAATCTATACCCTGGGGGCAATAAATTAACAAGTGAAGTACGCTCATCAGGAAAGTACACCCCAGGGGAGGCTAGTTAGCATATGAAGGACTCTAATCAAAACCTTATTCTGAAGGGGCTGTAGCAACCTCAGCTTAATTAGCATTGTGCATATTAGAAAGCATCCCATTGCTGAAAGGAGAGGTGTGTGGATATTAGGGATATTAGTAGGAAGTTTCTTAAAGGCACTACCAGTCTTCTAAGAGCATGATGTGTAAATCGAAAGCCAGAAAGGAGAACTTCAGAACAAACCCCCACCCCCAAGTTTAGGAAGCAGGGCCAGGCTTGCATCCGGCTCTTAAGGGTGGGTCTTGATCTCTGTCTGAGACCAGGTTGGGTGAATTCTGTGGGTTTTGAATGGATCTTAAACACAAGATCTGATCAGAAGCATAAAAGGACAAAGCTGGGGGACTCCACAAGATTACCAAACAAGTTAAGTAACAGATTTTTTAAAAATATACTTGTGGCAGAATTAGATTTGAGACCTGCTCTCATTGTAAAATTTTATGACCTGAAGGTCGTGGTATCATGATAACATTAACCACAGCAGCAGCAATAGCACATACTGTGGTGTGATGGGCACCCTTCCAACGGCTTGACACAAATGAACTCACTTCATCCTCATGAAATCTTACGAAAAACCCACTATAATTATCCTCAGTTTGCAGGTTAAGTCATTAGGGATCAAGGGGGGCCAAGTCAGTAGCTTTCAGCCACCTCTAATTATTGGAGTTCGTCAGTAAACAAAACAACCAAACACTACGAATGGTTCAAATAGCTCAGGTAAATGTGCAAGGCACATGTAAAGCACGGACTGCAAGACCTGGTACATACAGAGCTGGCACTGTTGTTCCTGCATCCAAATTAACTTCACAGCCTAGATTATTGCACTTCAGAGTCGACTTTCAAAATGACTAATATGGACATCCAAGAAATATTATGACATGATATTATGCTAAAGTCAAAAAAGATGCAAAAGGGGGGTGGGGGGATGCACTGTGGGTTTGGGATACAAAATCTATAAAATTGACTTGTGATGATTTATGTACACCTATAATTGAAATAAAATTCATTAAGAAAAAAAAGATGCAAAATACAGATCATACGTCAATGCACATTTTTCAGTCAATCCGTGAGACGAGGGGAGAGCATTAGCATAGATCATATCAGCAGTTCTTTTAGGACTTTCTGGTGGTATTACAAAAGTTGGGCCGGTGCAGTAGACTATAAGACAGTACAGAAACACGTGAAGAAAGTTGGCAGTGGTGGAAAAAAAACAAAATAGAAAAACAAGAATAGATAAATGTGCCCCAAGCATTAGGCAAAGCAGGTAAATTACCCCTTGCTAACTAACTACATAGTGTGTAACAGGATAGTGTGTAACAGCAAAGAATTACATGGGCAAGTTTGGTACCACAGAATTTATCATCAATTTCTAAAAGTCTATGGATCACCGTTTTTATCTGATAATACGTCCCTCTAATTCTGGATTGTCAGAATCACTACAACTGGAAGAGGTTATTACCACAGGTCTAGTTTTTGAAAAAGCCAGGCTTCCTCCTTCATGAAATTAAAGAACGGGACTGCATTTCTAACTTTCTTCTTCCCGGTGAAATATTCTATTTGTGTGACATTATCTCATTTAAAGATGAAGGTGCCTTCACTATCAGCTAAAATAATCACTAATACTGTGATAGGTTTACATTAATTCCAAACAGCAGAGTAGAGCAATATTTCCCAAATCAATAACCTTTAAATCTATGAGGTTATTCCTAATTAGTAGAAAACTCCATTTTTTTGGGGGGAGGGGACTAAAATTAAGAGAAAGGGATTTCTTTATCCCATCAGTGAAAATAGCTTTTTTTTTCTGCATATATAAATAATGTATGTTTTTGTTTTTAAAAGGTTGCAAACAGAGCAATGTGGTAAAAAGAAACTGGAGACAATCCCTATTAACAACTTACTATCATTTTATGTATCGCTTTACGGACATGGAAAACGTATAATGAACTGTTTCAGGTTCAACACTATCCATACATTTAAGGTGGCACCGCCAGCCACCACTCAGGAACAAGGCAGGAAATCCATTTCTGAGGCAAAGCAAAGCAGTAAGAAGAGATGGTAAAAAAATGGAAAGCACTTAACTACTTGAATTACAACTTTTTTTTTTGCAACTAGGTAAATACTTTCATTACCTCAAAAAGAGTCCTATCAATGCCATCTTTCTTCAACACCCCAGACTACTTAACTCACACCAAGTAACAATTCTAATTCTCCAATTCAGGGTTACAAAGATGGTCAATGACTCTTCTTACCACTGTGATCCAGGACAAAGTCATCTTGGGCATAACGGAATTTTTCAGGTCCACATGCAATAAAAACATCGTCATCACCAAAAAAGTCTTGCAGACAAGTAACCTAAAAAAATAAAAGAAAGAAATTACGTTCAAGAAATAAATTAGAAATAAGAGTCAACAAGCCTCACCTATATAACAATGAGTCGGAATGAAAAACTAATAGCACGTGTTTTCAAACATTTCACTCTTTGCAAAGCATTTCCACCACCGTCTCCTGACTTCAGAACAACAAAACGAGGGGGTCGTGGCTGACATTGATATTCCTGCTTAATACATGTCTATTGGATGAACTGTGGTATGGAGCTGCTTGCTCCTATTGGATACGAGTTCTCAGACTCAGAATAACTTCTCTAGGCAAGTGGGGTAACAGACACCATCGCCACTGACATCTCCTCCCCCATCACTTAAGTCTGGGACGTACAGAGTTTAGGCATCACTTAACCTCTCTGGATTGTCTCTCTGCAATGGCCATGAGGTTGATACCATTGCCACTCCTCATTTACAAAGGAAAAAACAGATTTCGATTGTGCAACTACTCCCCAGACAGGTGAGGAACAGGTGCAAAGGAATTCAGACACAGTCCCTCCACTTCCATGTCTTTGTTTTAAACACCACGTTGTTCCACTCACGTGGGATTCCAGAGTTCATCTTTCCACTTTCATAGTTCTTTTAACATTCTACCTTGTTTCACAGTCATTTATTTCTCTCAAATATCTAACTAATTTATTTTTTACACCCATATACCTAATAAATGGCTCTTCAATGGAAATGAATCCAATTTTACTTCCTTGGCCAAATAAAACAGATAATAGACCAAAGCTTAATCCATGTTTGAAAAAAGGAATTTTTCCATTTGTTTTTGTAATCAATGTAGCATGAGAAAAATAAACTGAATTTTCTACATCTATGTGTCTCTGTTTGAAAAGTCAGTTATTTTTAGTTGATTTTACTGCAAGTAAATATTTCATCTGATGCTAAATTAGTTGGAATTTGATGAGAATAAATGCCAAAGTAAATAATTAAGTTGCCTATTAGGTGGAGTAAAAGTATTTATCAAGTGAAGGGAATACAATAGATCAAAAAGGTGGTTTATTCCCTCCCTCTGCAGTTCTACTTAGTTCTTCCTAATCAATTGTTCAGTTCTTCCTCACCTGTCAGTGTAAGTTTGGCTTTCCAAACATAGTTTGCATAAAATGTTTGCATCCCTTTAATTCAGGTTGTAGCCATTAAACACATTTTTGGTTAGTTAACCATATTATATAATTAGAATTCAGGTTCAGATTTACCTCGAGTCAGCACTGCTCTCAAGAAATGATGTGTCATATAAATAAATGATATGCTGAGACAGACATGTATTTCTATATTCTACTTTATTAAGATACATTCAGGACACTGACATATCTCATAAAATGCTAAATGCCTGGTTCCACTCATTCAACAAATTTGTACTGAGAACTTATGGGCCAGGCACCACGCTAGGGCCTACAGAAATATCAATAAAGGAGAGAGAGAGAGAGAGAGAGAGAGAGAGAGAGAGAGAGAGAGGGAGAAAAATTTTTGCCCTCATGAAGCAAGTGTGAGTTGATGCATAAAAATGCACAAGTGGGAGCTCCCCTGCAGCACAACTGGATCTGTGGCATCTTGGAAGCACTACAACTCCAGTTCGATCCCCAGCCCGGCACAGTGGGTTGAGGATCTGGCACTGCCGTGGCTGCAGCTTAGGCTGTGACTACGGCTCGGATCTCTGGCAGGGTGGCCAAAAATGAACAAAAAAAAAATGCGTAAGTGAATTATGCAGTATCAAAAGGTAATTAGTTCTACAGAGAAAGAAAGCAAGGAAGGAGAGAGTGCGTGTGGGGCATGGGTGCTATAATACTGAACAGCTTCACTGCAAAGGTGACATTTGAACGAAATAATAAGAGAGGTATGAGAGAAGCTGCATGAATATCGGGGCGGGGGGGTGTTCCAGGAGAGAGAACACACACAAGCCTTGGCAAGTTCACAGGAAAGGGTGGCTGGAAAGGACCACTCGGCTGGGAGGAATTATTGGAGGAGAAGAGGTCAGCACAGCAAGAGAGGCAAGCAGGTTGTATGGGGTCTTGACTGCACTGGCCAGGACTGTGCCTTTCCTCTGGGTGAGACGGGGAACCACGGCAGGCTTCAGGGCAGAGCTCTGCCATAACGTGACCCTTTATGTCACAGGATCACACTGTGTGCAGACCAAACTGTAAAGGGGCAAGAACAGACAGCAGCATAGTTGGAGGCTACTGCTCCTCAGGCAATGACTGTGGCCTGGCCAGGATGGTCTCACTGCCCCCTTGGACATGAGAGAAGAACATGATGGCTCAGGGTTTTTGGCTTGAGCCACTGGAAGGACGGGCTTGCCATCAACTCCAATGAAAGAGTAGAAGGTGATGGCAAGGCTGGGGGTGGACAGGACGCTCGCGAACTCAGATTCGGAACAGGAACAGTGAAATGCCTGTTCAATATCCAGGTGGAGGTGTTGGGTGGCAAGCTGGACATAAACAGGTCTGAATTTCATGAGAGAGATCTGATCTGGAGATGTAAATTTGGAACTCACCAGCACATGAACGGTCTTTAAAATCCTGAGATCAGTTAGGGCAATGAAAGCACAGAGGGATGAGGTCAATTTTGCAAGGTCAGGGAGAAGAAGCAAAACCAGCAAAGAAGCTCAAAGGGGAACAGCCAGCGAGGGAGGAAGAAAAGCAAGTGTTTATGACTTGCTGGAAACAAAGCTAAGAAAGTGTTTCAAAAAATAAAATAATAAAATAAAAGTTCCCATTGTGGCGTAGCAGAAACAAATCTGACTACTATCCATAAGGATTCGGGTTTGATCCCTGGCCTTGCTCAGTGGGTTAAGGATCCGGTGTTGCCATGAGCTGTGGTGTAGGTTGCATATATAGCTGGGATCTGGCATTGCCATGGCTGTGGTGTAGGTTGGCAGCTATAGCTCCAATTCGACCCCTGGTCTAGGAACTTCTATATGTCATGCTGTAGCCCTAAAAAGCAAAAGAAAAGAAAAAAAAGTAAGAAAGAAAGAAAAGAATAGTTTCCTGGAGGAAGGAGCACTCAGCTGGGTCAATGTTACCCACAAGCCACTTAAGGTGAAGACTGAGAAGTGACTAGAGGAGTTCCCATGGTGGCTCAGCAGAAAGGAATCCGACTAGGAACCATGAGGTTGTGGGTTTGATCCCTGGCCTCGCTCAGCGAGTTAAGGATCCAGTATTGCTGTGAGCTGCGGTGTAGGTCACAGATGCGGCTTGGATCTGGCATTGTTGTGGCTGTGGCTGTGGTGTAAGCCAGCAGTTGTAACTCCGATTAGACCCCTAGCCTGAGAACTTCCACATGCCGTGGGTGCAGCCCTAAAAAGACCAAAAAAAAAAAAAAAAAAAGTGAAGTTGACTACAGACTTGAGCAACATGGAGATTCCTGGGATCTTGAAGATCAGAAGCAGTTTTGGTGCAGTGGTTGAAGAGAAAGTCTATCCGCAGCACCTTTAACAGAGGACAGCAGAAAACTGGAGACCCTGAGTATAGACAGCTTTTTCCAATGAGTTTTGACTGGAAAAGTGGGGCAGAGAAATAGGAAGGTGGCGGAAGGAAGAAGGGAGTCTGTGGTTAAAAGAGAGCTCGCTTTCAAGTCGAGAGCAGGAACCCAAGCTACTACGCTGCTGAAATGATCTAGTGGGACAGAAATGGTGAGGCAAGAAAGGGAACTGCTAGCACTGCCTCCCTTTGAGAGCCATGGGGGGGATAAGCTTGCAGGCAGAGGAGCTCCACGTGAATGAGCCAGACGATAAAGGGAGCCCGGTGGGAGCTGCTGGGTGGCCCAGGCCGTGGGGAGCTGGTGGACTCCTTTCCGATTCACTGACAAAACTGAGGCAAAGTCATCAGCTCCGAGTGAGGCCAGGGGACGAGGTAGTGCAGATTTGAGGAGGAAAAAAGTGTGACATTGCAATCTGTGATTATGGAGAGAATGCATGGGGAGGAAAATAAGATGTGCCTGCAGGGGTCCCACAGTCTGCGTGATGAACATTTGTGCTTGCAGAAGTAGGAAGCAGCTATCCAGCCTATACGGTGTTTTAGAAAAATCAAAACCTTTTAAGCTAGCATTGTTACTCCTTCACAGGGTTGCACCTGACCAGTCAATAGAAGAAAACTGATAGGAACATAGACAGTAACTAAAAAAAAAAAAAAAATCCATACGCTGATAGTGAGCAAGTAAGAAATGAATGGGAACTTCTCTCTACTGCTGCTGATTTAAAACACAATTGTCTGTTCCTATTTTTCACAATGCAGACATGGACTGCTGTGCCCTGCCATCACTATGTTTAAACTGTAAACTTACGGCACGTTAGCAACACAACACCAACAGGCAGAGATGCAAGCTGATGAATATGACTAAAGGTGAGGCAAAACCAAATACACAGAAGGGAAATGAGCAGATTTCATTTCTGTTTTTGCTTTCACTGAATAGGACAACTCACTTACAGGATTATTTAAAATACGGTGTCAGCCCAGGGAGCGCCGGCTCAGTAAGAGCTTCTGCTGGGAGCCTGACTCCTCCCTCTAACACGGACGGAACCTGGGGAAAACACTGAACCTTTCTGAGGCTCAGTTTCTCTGTCTACAAAATGGGCAAGAAACCAGTTTCCTTTCCTCTTGAAGGACTAAATGCAACAGCAGGTAAAAGGACCTGGTACGTGTTATTCATTTTCATTCATTCACGGCCTCAAATATTTAAAAAAAATTTTTAACTTAATGGATAGTCTTTTCTATAAGTACAAACGAAATAATAAAAACATGCTTTCCTACAAATTCAATAAATTAGATGATTTCCCAGAAAAAAATCAGACAGCTTGGAAACCTTCCACTGACTGTCTTCACTTCTGGAAAACCAGCGCCCCCCCCAAATAAAGATAGCTTAAGCACCCTGAAATTCCATACAAAGATGTGATTCATGTAATATAAATACATATATGTATACATATAACATGTAAATATATGTATCAATACATTTATATGCATGTATTAAAGAATGTTTTGGGAGTTGCCATTGTGGCTCAGTGGGTTAACAAACCCGACTAGCATTCAGGAGGATGCAGGTTTGATTCCCTGGCCTCGCTCAGTGGGTTAAGGATCCATTGCTGCCGTGAGCTGTGGTGCAGGTCTCAGACGTGGCTCTGATCCAGCATGGCTGTGGCTGTGGCACAGGCTGGCAGCTGCATGTCTGATTTGAGCCCTAGCCTGGGAACCTCCATATACCAAAGGTGCGGCCCTAAAAAAAGCAAAAAAAAAATTTCTACCAAAGGTTCCCTACAATAATTACAAACGAGAAAAGAAAGATTTGACTTAAATGTAATGTATCAAAGCAAAGCATTGATTTATATCTATATATGTAAGCTATAACTATAAGTGTCAACATTTTAGATAATGTAAATACAGAACCATGAGCAGATCGATCTGATTTTATGCCAAAATTATATTTGTGTCATACTAGGTCTCCACTACCTTCGCTGCTTAAATTTCACAAGCCTATGGGAGTGCATATTTAATTGTTCCTCGTAATGCCCCAAACTCAAGTTGATACTTTTCAATGTGAAATAGCTGATAAAATGCCCAGGGTCTGATGGAAGCTAAAATAACTGTCGCTCACCAATGGAAGTCGCATTAAATCACTACTGTACACTCACTCAAACATTAATCAAATGCCTGCTCCATACCAGGCACAAACAAAAGACAAGAAGCACACAGTCTAGTGGTAGAGAAGAATGGGAAAAGGAGTAATTACCACTCAGAACGTTCCAACAGGAGGGAGAATGCTGTAACAGAAGAACACCCTGGCTGTTGCAGGAATAAAAGAGCCCAAAGAAAAACATAACATGATGAAAAACAGCATCCTGTAAAATATTCAGTACCTTCATAATACTCCATACATTTGGACACTTAAGATGATTTTATCTCTTGGGTTTTTTTTTTTTAAACATTTAAAGAACATTTCTTGTTCCTTAATGCTGGTGATCTGTTCCTTTTTTCATACGTTTTTAAAATTGGCATTTAACATTGAGTTACAGCCATATCACTAGGTCTGACTCAGAAAAAAACCCTGTCAATACCACGAATAATGTCTCAAAAGCCATGCTTAACAAGGGTGAGGAAAAAGCGTATCTGTTTCGAAGACCTCTTCGGTTTGCTTCTAAAGTCCTTCTTCAACGCAAGAAGCTCTTCACGAATAACGGCTGTTAGGTGGCTTATGAAAGCAAAATGAACACAGACAAACCGAAGCAATATCCCTGCTAAGGTACAAAGGTAAAGCCATCAGCAGGATCTAATGGGGAAACATCCAGCTGAGAAATAATGTTATCTACAGGAGCATGTCTGTGTTTTCCAAATGAATGTGCGCCACTTAAAAGCAGTAATTTTTCTACCCTTCAGTAGACAGATTAATTAGGTCAGGGTGAAAAGGTGGCAGCCATAATTTCAGTGCTAGTGCTTAACCGATTGCCACAGCTACTTTTTGGTTGTTGCTTTCTTTCCCTGTTTGGTCTCTGTTAAAGAATACAGAAACAGATACAAAGGCTTGAGATCAGATGAAAATACTATGCATTAATGAGGAGCATAATAAACTCTTTCCTCCAAAGAAAAAAAGGGGGAGGGCACAGAGCTGTCATCATCCTTGGACACTCACATTGTGAGTCAAAGAAGGTCTCCATTTTCTGACCCCTTAGCACTCTGGGAATCTTGTATTTTTGATCCTTTTCAGAACTGCAAATGAGATGGTGGTAAAACGGGTTGGATTTCTCAAAGATCACTTCCTACTCCAACGATCTATAGTCTAAAGATTTCAGTTTCTGAGAAAAACTTGTTTCTATTTTAGGACACCGCTGTCAGAAGAGTTGAGCACATGTTTCTGAGAGATAGAAGAAAAGAACTCATCGTCAATGAAATCTCCATGTCCGCCAAATCCAGGTGTTGTCTTCAGACTCTGTAATTTGCCCAAAAGAGATGTTATCACCAAGGCAACTGCCTGGTCCTCTCACCAGAGTGTGATTTCTGCACATGTAGGAACATTGCCTTGGTCATCACTAGAACTCTAGGACAACATATAGCATCTAGCATGTGGGATTTGCTCAACAAGTATCTGTTGAATCAGTAAATGTCCTGAGTTCCTTCCTTCCAGGTGGCTCTTCCTAGAGGCTTCATCTCACGTTCTGCCTATTAATTCCCATTAACCCATCACCATGCAAGGTAGTCCTTGTTCTCAGATTTGTGATGTTTTCTGTGCCAAGATAATCTATAAATTCTTTGACCACATATGTCAAACCCTATGGCTCTCTATAGGAGGTAGTCCACAAATATCTGGAGATCAAATTTTGGCTCCAAACACCTTAAAATGCTCATCTTAGATTATGCATGCTCTTTCAGGGATTAAATCTCATCATTACTCCAGGGTGATTGGAGAAAAACTCCCTATGAAATCTGCTATTACAACCATTTGGCAGAGGAGATTTAAAGCAGAGCAATTTGGGAGTTCCTGTCGTGGCTCAGTGGTTAACGAAACCGACTAGGAACCATGAGGTTGCGGGTTCGATCCCTGGCCTTGCTCAGTGGGTTAAGGATCCGGTGTTGCCATGAGCTGTGGTGTAGGCTGGAGATGCGGCTTGGATCTGGCGTTGCTGTGCCTGTGGTGTAGGCCGGCAGCTACAGCACCTGTTAGACCCCTAGCCTGGGAACCTCCATAGGCCGCAGGTGCAGCCCTAGATAAGGCAAAAAGACAAAATAAATAAATAAAATAAAAACAAATAAAGCAGAGCAATTTGCAATTAAGCCTGCCATTTGGTACCATTCAAAGACCTTGAGGTTCTATTAAATAAGGGTATCTTGAGATACTTTCCAAGCCTATTTTTAGCAAAAATCTCCAAGACCTGATAAAAATGCACAAGAAACATCATAGGATCTCAATGAGAGCCAAGCTCAAACCAAACTTATCTAAATAGAGCCAGGGTGAAAATCTTAGCATCTTTGAAAGGTCTACCTTTTGAAACAAGGATCTCTCTTTATCAAATAAATAATGACACAGTGGATATCAGAAGTAAAAAATACGTGTTGGAATTTATGGACGTTCTTTGGTTTTAACTGTATGTGTATGTGTATATATGAAAGATAGAGCAAGAGGAGAGAACAAAAGTTCACATCTCCTGTTGAAATCAAATGCTTTCACTACCAGAGTTCGGCTTTATAAGGTGGCCTCCACTGAAGGCTAGTGAAGCAGTAACTTTTTTTTTTCTACCTTACTTATAAAGGGGATCTGAAGGAGCATGGGGCGGCGGTGGGGGAAGCTCAGGAAATGGATTACATTTAGGACTAAAATTATTATATAGGCCTTTAATGGAATTACATTGACACCCTTGCTTTTTGCCTTTCCCAAGAAATGCTCACATTACAAGTCATAAATTGCCAAAAGAGAACTGCATTTAATTTTGAACCCCCCTAGACTATGCTACCATATAGAATTTTTCTGTCATGTAAGCAAACAGAAATATAAGTTTTTTATGATGTAAAAAAATCCAAACAATTTTAATATATAATAAAGGATAACCCTAGTAACTGCCTGAGCCATTATCTCCCTATTCCTACTGCTAGCAGAGGACAACTAAAAAAAAAAAAAAAGACCGCCCAAACAGATATTTGAAAGCTATAAATTCAGCAGACCGACTTCACCATAACTAACATTCTCCCAGACACACACCACCACCCCACCACCCCCATTTTTTTTTTTTTGACCAATTCTTTCTCTGGAATACAAGTTCTGCTTAAAAAGAACAGGGAAATCACATCCAAATAAAGAAATAAGTCACTTAGTTCCTCCAAAATGCCTGCAACAACATCCAGAAAGATAAATTCTCAGTATTTAGTCAGCAAGCAGGGGCTCGGATTCTCCCCATTTCTTCTCCCCCTGCCCCAGAATACAACCAGCAGAAATAGCCTACTTTGTTCCCAGTAAAATGTTGGCTGGCCTACAGTCAGGGAAGGTCTCCTTTCTAGAGCAAAAAAGAAAGCTACTTAGAATAGCAATGATTTTTCAGCTTCCTGTAAAACCATTCAGCCCAGCACTCACAAGCCCTGTGGCTGCCATGGAAACGGAACTGAAGCTAAAAGATGACAGAACTTACAGTCAAGGGCTTCTCAGTGGTATTTGCAGGCAACTCCCTACATTTAGTTTGCTTTCATTCTAAAATACTGGACCTAACCTTCCTTTTCCCACTGTGGCCTCCGCATAATAGAGAAAAATCACCACTCAAGACTAATCACAGAATCTTGAGAACAAACACTTGGTTTCAGGAAGTACCTCTAACAATAGGATGCAAAGACCTTGAAAAAATTCACAGATATTAGCTACCAAATGTATTCTGGCTGGAGAGACAATGATCGCTCTTCCTATAAAGGAGATAATTACCTTTTTTTTTTTTTTTGTCTTTTGTCTTTGGTCATTTTAGGGCCATACCCACGGCATATAGAAGTTCCCAGGCTAGGGGTCAAATCAGAGCTACAGCTGCCGGCCTACACCACAGTCACAGCAATGTGGGATTTGAGCCACATCTGTGACCTATCCTACAGCTCATAGTAATGGTGGATCCTTAACCCACTGAGCGAGGCCAGAGATTGAACCCGCAACCTCATGGATCCTAGTCGGGTTTGTTAACCACTAAACCACGACGGGAACTCCTAAAGGAGATAATTTCTAAGCTGATCCTCTGACAGCCCCCACTGAGGGCCCCAGTTTTAATTCTTGCAGGAAAAAAAAACTTTCAAATCTTATTCCAGAGCTTTCCACCAAGGGAGACACGTGAGAGCAAAATTTCATTTTATTTCATTTTTTTGCTTTTCTGTTTTTGGCCTCACCCACAGCATGCAGAAGTTCCCAGGTCGTGGCTAGAACCCACACCACAGCAGCAATCCAGACACAGCCATGACAGTGCCAGATCCTTAATCCGCTGCACCAACAACTCCTGGAGCAAAATTTCTGAATTCAGTGAGGAAGGCAGAGGAAGTCTATTAAGTCAACTCTCATGAGCTCTCTTCTAATTCTGAAGTGGGAGCTAAATGTTTTTAAGCGGTTGTGACTAGAACTCAGCGTCAATGTTCCCTAGGATTCAGGCATCTTCCAACAATAAAACAAAAAACAAAAATCGTAAGTGTTACAGAAGAGGCCACTGAGACCCAAAATAAAGGCGACACTTTTCTAATCCAAATTCTATTTTCAACAGAACAGGAACGAAGGAGCGGGGCGCACACACACCTACACAGCACACACCACAGGTCTCACACATCAGTTTCAGCGAACCTCCAGAACAACCTGATAATGTGGACACAGTTTTTTCTGTTTTACACAAAAAGAAAGGAAAGCTCAGAACGGTTAAGGAACTTGCTCAAGGTCACACAGCTAGTGAGGGAGGAGCTGAGATGTGAACTCTGCCTGTCTGCCTCGGAATTTACCCTTTGTAGTAGACCGCACTGTCGCCCTAAAGAAGAAAACCATGTGATTTACAATCTATGAAAACAGCATAGGAGTTCCCATCATGGCGCAGCGGAAACGAATACGCCTAGGAACCGTGAGATTGCGTGTTCGATCCCTGGCATCCCTCAGTGGGTTAAGGATCCGGCGTTGCTGTGAGTTGCGCTGTAGGTCGCAGACATGTCTTGGATCTGGCGCTGCTGTGGTGTAGGCCAGCAGCAACAGCTCCGATTAGACCCCCAGCCTGGGAACCTCCACATGCCACGGGTGCGGCCCATAAAAGACAGAAAAAAGCCAAACAAACAAACAAACAAACAAAAAAACAGCATAAGCGAGCTTATTGAGATAAGTCAGGGAAGTTTTTATACTTGTCCAAAACCCAAATAACCAGACCATTTTTCTAGGTCATGCTTTTTATGAAGTAAATGAATGGTAAGTATGTAAGTTATATCTAGGATTTTCTTTTTTTGAAGGATCAACTTCTGAGTTAAGTAATGCCATAAGGTCAGTACAAGTTCGGGCCAATCTCCTAGACTTGAGGGAATTCTGAACATATTCTGAAACTGATGTGAAACGAATTGGCTAACTCTTACTAAAAACAAATTACAAGCACAAGTTGGAATCCCATTATGGTTTTAGAACAGGACTCTATTTGCTGCCAGACTGGAGATTCTAAGAGTATAAGCATGTATTAATAAATATTGTGACCTTTAAGATTTTTACATAAAGGCAGAGTTCCCATCGTGGCTCAGTGGAAACGAATCCAACTAGGAACCGTTAGGTTGCGGGTTCAATCCCTGGCCTCGCTCAGTGGGTTAAGGATCTGGCGTTGCCATGAGTTGGCCAGCAGCTACAGCTCCGACTAGACTCCCTAGCCTGGGAACGTCCACATACCGCAGGTGTGGCCCTAAAATGACAAAAAGACAAAAAAAAAAAAGATTTTTACATAAAGGCAAAACTTGCAACAGTTTCCAGAAATTCATTCTCTGCATACAAAGATCCATCATCAGACTAGTCTACTCTTTTGGCTTCAGTTTAGCAGACAGTAGATAAGCACATCCAGGCAGTAAGACGAGGGAATCAAGACTAAGACGGCTGTTGATGAACGGGGTATGGAAACAACGTGGTCAGTTAATTCTATACATATTCTGGAAAATACTAACCACGCAGCGCTACCAGAACAAACACCGTTACGTGCTCTAATGTACTCGGGCGACTTCAGTTTGTAGGAAAATCATCCCTATTTTTTTTCTCCTTTTTGGCTGCCCTGTGGTACGTGACGTTCCAGGACCAGGGATCAGATCTGAGCCACAGTCATGACCTAAGCTGCAGCTGCTGCAATGCTAGATCCTTAACCCACTGTGCGGGCCAGGGATCGAACCTGCGTCCCAGGGCTCCCAAGATGCCACCAATCCCGCTGTGCCACAGTGGGGACTCCAATCGTCCCTATTTTTTAAAAAAGAATGTTGGTCTTTAATGTTACTTTCATCTTAATACAACTATTTTCCTCCTCCCTCGTCACCCTGATTGGAACTTCTTACAGCCAAAGAACCACACCATCCACTCTTCTCGCAGCCCCCTCTGCCCACTTCCAATTTGCCGCATTTAACATTCAGGAGAGTCATTTCAGGTTTTGGTAACTTAAATGTAAGACAAGAGTAAACTGGGTAGAGGTGAGAAGCTTTGACTGGAAGGAAAGAAAAGAACTTTTAGTGCCCAAATGTCACACCGTCTAATGATGAAGTTCCTCTTGTGTATTTCCGACTTTGGAGCGGTGGTCCAGCCTGGCGAGCAGCTTAGGTTTGAGGCCACAACAAGTGGGGATGTGTTCTGTGCTGCAGAAACTCTTAAGATTTTTATTTCTATAAGAGCTGCATCTATTTTCACCGTGACAAGGAATCAAAATTTTCGTTTTCAAACCAACATCAATCCTACATAAAAAGGAATGAGACAAATTTTTTTTTCCAACACAGTCTTCTTAGCAGATGAAGGTCTCACTGTTACAGCTGAAGAAATCCTCTGAATAAGTGACATGCCTGTGGCTATTTGGAAACGGAAAGCATGCCATCCGTCTGAATTATTTATGCCAACACTTTTAAAACAAAAGCGATATTGACTGAGGCAAATACCACAATTAGATGTTCCTCTTGAAAAGGCACCTGTTCCTGAAACACAGCCAAAACTTGTCACACTAACATAAACATAACTGATCTGCAAGTTGCTAGAGTAATTCCTCAGTTCAGGAGGACTTAAACAAGACATTCAGCAGTCAGATTCATCAGTTGATCAAAAATGCAGGAGTTCGGAGTTCCCTTCGTGGCTCAGTGGTTAACGAATCCGACTAAGAACCATGAAGTTGCGGGTTCGATCCCTGGCCTTGCTCAGTGGGTTAAGGATCTGGCATTGCTGTGAGCTGTGGTGTAGGTTGCAGACGCGGCTCGGATCCCGCGTTGCTGTGGCTGTGCCGAAGGCCGGCAGCTACAGCTCCTGTTAGACCGCTAGCCTGGGAACCTCCATATGCCACGGGTGCGGCTCTACATAAAGGCAAAAAGACCAAAAAAAAAAAAAAATGCAGGAGTTCCCTTTGTGGCTCAGTGGTTAATGAACCCGAGTAGTATCCATGAGGACACAGGTTGGATCCCTGACCTCGCTCAGTGTGTTAAGGATCTGGCGTTGCCGTGAGCTATGGTGTAGGTCGCAGACATGGCTTGGATTCTGCATTGCTGTGGCTGTGGTGTAGGCCGGCAGCTGTAGCTCCGACTGGACCCCTAGCCTGGAACTTCCATATGCTGCATGTGTGACCCTAAAAAGC
>PVHT020000257.1:17255744-17279700 GCA_004024745.2 Catagonus wagneri | reverse complement strand
AAAAAAAAAAAAAAAAAAAAAAAAAAAAAAAGGTAAATGCCCACAGAACAGCTACATTGATGGGAAACTTTAGAATGAAGACAGAAAGATCCTGTTGTTGTTTCATTTTAAAGTAATTTAACGTATTTAGGACCAAAGAGCATAGCAGATAATGCCGAGCCGCCAGAGTTAACAAATATTATTTGGTGATGTTTGCCTCAGATGCCTTTAACATAGGGAACTAAAACGTAAGCTAAAATCTCTTTTGTTCCTGGTGCCAACCCCCCCTTACCTTTCCCTCTTGCCCGACTTCTTCCTCCAAGACCCCAGGAAAATACCCTCAAGCGTTTAGACTGGGTCCTTCCAAGTCATGTTTTTAGACCCTGTATTACAGACAACCAGGAATACGGTCTGGTATGTTGTAAGAATTTTATCTATTAGAACACACTAAATATATCATCCTGCCATTTGCTTTTTTCTCTCACTATTGATTTTGAAACCTAGCCAGGTCTTGGTTTTTCTAATGAACCCTCTTTTAACTCATTGATCCCTTCCTAAAATTTTTGTTTTTGAAAGATTATCATTGTACCACTTAACATTCGGACCCTTGACGGCAAAGATAAATTCTACACAGATTCCCTCAGTGCTTCCAAAATCTTTCAAATAAATGCCTGTTTTCTCAGAATAGTCATTTTAGTTTATGCACTATAACCATTACAGCGACTAGGTTCTCAGATGGAAGAAAGGATGTGTGAATCAGTTCCTTCTTTGCTCACTGTCCTCATCTCCAATTACGAGAAAGGAAATGTGCACCAAATGCTTGACATTTGGTTCTAGAAATTTCGGCATAACTGTTATTCCCAGAACAGGGTTTTTTGACCCCAAGAAAGTTTAAACTCTGGAAAAAAGAATTTTTAAATTACTAAAACAAAATTATTCATGATTGAGTTCTATCTAAGCTTCCAGGATAAAATATGCAAGACTGCTTAAAATCCCAAAATCATAGGATTTTGTTTTTTCTTCTATGTCTTTTGAAAGGAACTATTCCTATGTCAGATTCATTGCACAGTGTAACACAAGACAGGTTTTCAAGGCACAGGAAACTTCTGTGTCACGGGGAACGCATAAAAGGAACCCTTCCCTGAAGAATTCCATCAGCTGGGAAGTACCGATGAGCTGTATGCCTGTAGAATGTCTTATCTTCTACTTGCATCCGGAGACATACTCTTTCAAAGAAACATCTATGTATTTTTCTGTAAATCTCCAGGGGTGTCAGTTAAACTGGGACGAGGACCAGCAAGAAAGGGAAGTTGTCTGTAAGCATTTATCATCAAGTTATACGCCTCGCATGGGGAGCCAGCTGTCTTAAATAACCATCCTCTCCCTGGGGCCACAAGTCTGGGCAAGAATGCTACTCATGTCAGAAACTCATGTCATGAGATTAGATTTGAATGGAAAAGCAAAGGGAATGTGGTCTCTTTTCTCCAGCTGGGATTGATTATTCCCTTCCCAACAAGGAGGCTGTTATGTAGCCTGAAAAGAAGAGCTTCCTTCTTCCCTGGCCATTTTCCAATCCAATACGGCACCTGAACGACTTAAACACCCAGGCTCGCCACGGCTTTAGGGCCTCTCCGCCTCTCTCCAGAAAGATGTCTTGGTGCCCTTCTTCTCCATCAGTACGAACAGAAGTTACCCTTAAATTCTTGGGGTGTGACAAGGTATCTTGGAAACCTAAGCAGGTGGCTAAGGCCAGATGGAATGTCAAGATGGGGGCTCAGGTAGGCGGGCGTGAGCTTGGAGCAGAGAGGGGGCTGGGGGAA
Source organism: Catagonus wagneri (assembly GCA_004024745.2). Lineage (NCBI taxonomy): Eukaryota > Metazoa > Chordata > Mammalia > Artiodactyla > Tayassuidae > Catagonus > Catagonus wagneri. The sequence continues at coordinate 17,277,901 of PVHT020000257.1, read as the reverse complement.
ATCTCCAGCACCTGGACACTGTGTCCATCTTTCTCCTTCTTGTATCCAGAGCACCAGCCCTGTGCCTGAGGACACGCACATCGGGAATATTTCTCAAATGAATGAGCTGACGAGCAGCAGAGGCAGGGGACGCCAGGCTCAGCAGCTCACAGCACTGGACTCACAGGCGTCAGCTTTCACTACTGCATCATGGTAGTGACCACAGACACTCAGCGGCTTGGGCAGAAAAGCCATGTGAACAGAGGGCGGCCTGGCTGCACCACAGTAAAGATGTGAACACTAGCAGGATCCTAAATATAAGCCAATGTTATTACGACAGGAAACCCCATCCACCTATCCTCCACCACCATGGCTGGTTCAGCTCCAGCAATTTAGACCAGCTTACAATCAGGACAAAGATAAACAAGTCCCCCGGGATCACGAGTGCTATGTTCAGAAAGAGTTTGCACAGAGAAAAGGGAAGGAGCTGAGGAGGGAAGAGGCAGGAAGGACCAGAAACGGAAAGGCAGGCGGACGATCACGGTCTTCTACACAGAAGGCAGCAAGTGACTTGACACATAAACTGCAACTACACACGTTCACATGGTGATAGCTTGGAAGACTAAATATGAAACCTTCACGATGGGAGGCCTGGGCCCAACAGTGCCAAGTCTGCACCGGCACTTCCAGGGGCTGGTGACAAGCCCTGGCTGGGGACCAAGGACCAGTTCTTCTTCACAATTTGGTTGGTAAAGAGCAGCCCTGATCCTCATCTCCATTTCTTATGTATTCTGCCTTGTGCTGATTTGAGTCCCAATGCCTCATAGAAAGGCACTTGAGGAGTTCCCATCGTGGCGCAATGGAAACAATCCGACTAAGAACCGTGGGGTTGTGGGTTCGTTCCCTGGTCTGGTCTCGTTCATTGGGTTAAGGATCCAGCGTTGCCGTGAGCTGTAGTGTAGGTCACAGATTCGACTCAGATCCGGCATTGCTATGGCTGTGGTGCAGGCCAGCAGCTACACCTCTGATTGGACCCCTAGCCTGGGAACCTCCATATGCTGCAGGTGTGGCCCTAAAAAGACAAAAAGACAAAAAAAAAAAAAAAAAGGGAAATGCAGTTGAACCCCGAAGAACGGGGATGTGAACTGCACAGATCCATGTATGCACAGACTTTTTTCAATAAATGCTATAGCACTAGAACAAGATCCACAGTTGGGTGGATCCAATCCATGACTGGCTGAATCTGCGGAACCATGGATGTGGAGGGCCAACTACAGGGGGCTGAGCATCCGGGGAGATTTTGGTACCCGCCCCAGGTCCTGGAACCAGTCTCCGCCCTCCCCCACTGCCATGCTGAGGGATGACATCACCCATCTCCTCCTCCTTCTACAGGAAAAGAACCTACTCACGGACCAAGAAATTAGTTCCGTCTCTAAGAGCCCACTTTGAAACGGCAGTCGCTGCCTCTGTGCAGCCTGTGGTGGTTTCAAGTCCTTCCCCGACAGCACTCAAAACGACAGCCAGCACGCTCTTGGGAAATATTCCCAGGCTAAATAATCTCAGCCACAGAGGAACTCGATGCATGAAGCCTATAATGAATTACGTGCCATCTTCACTTAGCAAGTTATTTCAAAATTTATTCAGAAAAACGGGGCTCAGAGACGATCACCTTCCTATTTTGCTCAAGACACAAATCGACAGAGTGGATAGGGAAGATATGGTACATACACACAATGGAATATTACTCAGCCGTTAAAAGGAACGAACCACCAACATTTCTAGTAACATGGATGGACCTAGAAATTATCATGCAAAGTGAAACCAGTCAGACAATTAGACAGCAACACCCAACGCTACCGCTTGCATGTGGAAACTAAAAAGACACAATGAACCTCTTTGCAGAACAGACAATGATGCACAGACTTTGGAAAACCTTGGTTTTTCAAATAAGACAATCTGGGTGGTGAGGGGATGCACTGTGGGTTTGGGACACAAAATCTATAAAATTGACTTGTGATGATTTATGTACACCTATAATTGAAATAAAATCCATTAAGTAAAAAAAAAAAAAAAAAAGACGCAAATCCCCCTTGTAAAATGAAGCAGAGCCATGTAAACAAATAACCAAGTGGCTCTCGGATGCAATACTTCCCAGAAGCTCTCTGAGCTTCTGACAAACACAGCCGGTCTGGTGTGGGTGTGGCTCAGCGGGCACAGTCCTACAGAGGCGGGCAGGACCCTGTTAGGAAAAGACAGGCAACCTGTACCCATCCTCTCCCTTCTTCCTGCTTAAGCGACCGCCTCAGGAATATGACAGGCGAGAGGCGACTGCGGAACAAAGAGATCTGACCACGGGAACAGATTCCAACCCTGCCACCCCAGGACAAACAGGATGCCGGTGGTGACTCAGAAGGGGTCGTGCTGTGCACACACCAAGAGGGCGGCACGAAGGCTGTCCTGCAGCCCGCTCTGTGCACCTGGGTCTGTGCCTCTCGGAGCCGAGAGGGAGGCACTCACATCCACGTGGCGGCAACAGGGTTCCTCGAGCTCATTTCCTGGGTACTGCTGACGGGGTGTTTGCGGACGGCTCCTGCTCAACAAGTCACCTTTCGTGACACCCGCCCGTCTTTGCCTTCAGTGCAGTGGGATCAACAACCACGCAGGATTCATAACGCTTCCCACTGCACGAGAGGCCCGCAATCCTTCCCCCTTAAATCATCAACATCGTTGGGGGATAAATAACTAGAATATTCATCATTGCTGCTCCACAGGTCACACGCCCCCTTCTGCTCCTCCTGCTTGCCAGGCTCGGCTCTCGGTCCTCTCCCAGCCTCGGCCGGTACCGCGCTGCTGCTAAAACCCACGCTGTTTCTCTCACGGCAAGTGTCTGATTGCAGCTGCCAGTTCCCCAGGTCGAGGATTTTCGCCCCACCGGAGAGGACAAGGCAAGGCTCGCACTACTGAAGAAGCAGATCAAGCTAGACTTACTTCTCTTTTTCCAAAGTGCAGGCTTTTCCTTCTAGAAAGCACACCTCCCTCCAGGCAGGCTCAGCGCTTAAAAGGAGGTGCCAAGGGTGCCGCTTTCCTTCCCCGGGGCAGGGGGGGCGCTGCCGGGGTTCCCTCGCCCGGCACCTCAGGACACCCTGGAGGACACGCCCGTCTTTTTGCTCTTTTGTTATGATGCTTCGCGGACATCAATACCCAACAAACTGACCGTGTCAGAACTAACGTCAGGGCGTCCCACGCTGGGAAGATTCGTGATCGCCTCAAGTGCACCGCTGTCCTGTGGAGGTGCCTGTTTTTTCCATCCTGTGGCGGCTGGAGAAGAAGGGCAGGGGAGGGGACCCGCGGGGCTGTCGCACCCCGGGGCCCAGCTCCAGCCACTGGCCCCCTTCCTCTCCCCCCACACACACGCTTATACTTTTCTGCTCCTGGCAGACGCTGTGGAAACACTTCATAAGGAAGAAAGAACAGACCATTCTTGAACTCTCAAAAAGTCCATATAATCTCCAACTATCTCTGCGTTACCGACTGTGAGTAGAAAGGGGCCGAGGATTTATGCGGTGCCAAGCTCCGCGCCCACCCCGTTTCACAGATGTGGAAACAGCAGCTTAGAGCAGACGGCGAATCCTCTAAGGAAGAAATGCAGGTCAGAGAGAAGCCAGGCCCTCGGCTCCCGGGGCTCCTCTACTCTACTCCTAAGAACGGGAAAGACAGAAGGCATGCTACGGAGACAAGGCCAAGCCAAGCCCTGAATCCAGCTAGTTTTCCTTCTACTGTCGGGCGAAGATGAGAAAAAGCGAGACAGCCTTAAAAAAAAAAAAATGAAATAAAAAACACTCCTGAGAGGGAGGGGACCTGGATTCTAATGCTTAAAATGTGTTTGCTAACTGTTGAGCTTCAAGGCCCTTCCAAGGAGACTGAACTCAAAGCCTCTGGCCGAGACAAGAAAGACCAGGCCCTTATCACGCCCCCTGCCCGACCCTGAGCAAGTGGCCTGGCCTACTCCTTCCTGCCCCTGCGAGGAAAGGTGGGCGGCCCAGTCCTCACCTTTAGGAGTCCAAGTAAGTCAGGAAAATATGTTAAGGACACTGGGGCTATGGCGACCACAGGAGGAAAAAGGCAGTTCATGAAGCTGAGAAGGTTTTTTGTGCTACTTCAATTTCTTTAGCAACCATTCTACCCGAGAAAGCGCTCATTAGATGCCACCATTATAAAACTACTTGATTTGGGGAGTTCCAGCTGTGGCACAGTGGATTAAGAATTCAGGTTCTATCCCCAGCCGCACAGTGGGTTAAAGGAGCTGGTGTTGCTGCAGCCGCGGGCATGGGGTTCAAGCCCTGGCTGGGAACTTCCCTATGCTGCAGGTGTGGCCATCAAAACAAAACAGAAAGTACTTGATTTTATGTGGACCAACTCTGCACTTATGGTATGTCCCAGTCTTAATTTCACGGCTTTTCAGAAAGGAAGGGGCAGAGAGAGGCCAAGGTTCTGCCTCTAAACGACAACGACAATGCGGTCAGGTAACTTCGCCTCTAAATGTTTCAGTTCTAATTTCCTTCCAGGGGAAATGAAGGTATCAGAGCAAGGAATCTCTAATGAACCTTTCTGATAGAACATACGATTTTTCCTTCCCAGTATCACAGCGCACGCCTTCGTTTTTATTCCTACCGTCTACGTATTTTTTACCCTTTTCACTGCTCTCATTGTTTCTAGCCTAACTTTGAAAAGTTCTCATTTCTTATAAACTGGATTGAGGCCAACTTCTCTCACACTCGCAACAGTCAGGAAACACTTTGATTTCCCCTCGTCCCCGCTCCAATTATCAGCAGCAATATTCCCTTCCTTTAATCTTCTTTTTCTCTCTCTTGTAACACTACCTGAACCTATGACTGCCAGATAAAACCCGGGACACCTAGTTCAATTTAAATTTCAGATAAACAATGAATCATTTTTTAGTGTAAGTATGTCCCACACATGGTTTTTTTGTTTTTTTTTTTTTCAATCTGAATCTGACAACTCCACCTAGCAGCATCATTCTGCAGTTCAGTCCTGTGTAAGCATTTTGAGAAATTAATTTTATGTTGGAAATATTTTAGCACTTTTCCAGTGGAAAGGTCCTACTTGCGTGAGATAAGAGGTTTCTCCAACCAGTCAGCACTCGTGGATGTGTAGACACTCTCTTCCTTTAGAACAGCCGGGGGAGGGGCCTGTGGAAGAGGGACTCCCCGGGCCGGGCCCAAGCCAAGAACAGAGAAGATGTGTAAAATCTGACCAACACAAGCAGTGACTCTCCGATGTGGACCCTCATGTTGCCGATGTGGAGTTGAGGCAGGAATAATAACTCACTCAGGTAGTTCGTGTAGGAGCGTGGCCTTCAAGGCATTCTTTGATATGGCCATCGATTCACATCTGTGGCTTAAGAGTTCAAGGGAGTAACACCCCCACAGGCCTTGTTTACTGTAAGGAGTGCACGAAATGAGAGGAAGGGCTACGCTCAGCCTAAGGAAGAGAAAAGCAAAGAAACCATAAAACTTACAGGGCGTTTCTACTTCTAAGACCCCTATCGGACACGGTCTGGGCAAGACCAATGGGAGAAAACCACATCTTTCTGGACCCCACATTGGTACCCCCATCTTTAAGGGATAAAACCCTTATAGCACAATAGGCAGGGGGGTCTTCTTTCCCCTTCCCGCGTGTCCTGGGAGCTGTTTGCTTTCCTGTGATAAGACTTTGCTTGCTTGCTGCCTGCGGGTTCACGAAGTTCATTATTCAGCTCCGTGAACAAGAACCCAGATTCCAGGAACATCTTCCCAGCATCAGAGTCACCTCAGAACAGACTCTCACTGAGCCCCGAGGTGTTCGCTGGGACCTTCCCCCTCAGAGTATCTAGTAAACATCTCCAGACCCTCGCATATTCATCTGCCTTTGACCCTCAAAAGCAACATCGCCTTGAGACGGATCAGCTGCAGAGTCAGAACAAGAGAAGATCTAGAGTTGATCCGTGAACAATATGGGTTAGCCATTTCAAGAGTATTGACCGATTACAGGAAGAAGAGCATAGGCAATGCTAAGTGTCACTGCCAACTCCCTGCAGACTTGTTCACCTCTGAGTATTAATGGAAGGCCATTACAGTGGTGGGATTGCAACAGCTGCCATACACACAGGAGCAGAGACCTTGGTTCCTGTCCTGGTCGCCTCATAATCTAATGCTAACCATACACGGTCCATGAATATTCAGTACAGTCACCTCCTTCCCAGGGGACAAGAAAGTCACACGGTGCAATGCCTTTCTAGCTTTTCCACTTGATTTAGGTCTCAAATGTTAAATTCTGTTAGGTCTTAACTGAGGTCTGTAACATCATTTGGCTGACAAATAACTAGCAGACTGGGAAGGTGGGAAGGCGGATACTAATGATTTCTTCTGCAACTTCCTAGGAAACGGTCCATGAATATTCAGTACATGAAAAGAGTCTCTTTCACAGTCACCTGTGTAGCCACAATGAGAGTCTGTCCTTCCTAAGCCAAAGATGTAAGGACTGCAAAGTCTCAAAGGGCTGCTGGCTGCCGGCCTGAGGCCAGGCTTCTGAGATGTTCCTTTCTCTTTCCTCCTTCCAGTAGACACAGATCATTTTTTTTTTTGGCATTTTTCCTTGAAATGAGAAAAGGGCATTTTAAATAGCCTTTAACTAACTGATGGTCCTCTGATGAGAGCAATTTATCTCCCAAATATGAAAGAGAATTCCCTCAACCCCACCCTGATAATGTGTCTCCCAGGAGAATAAGGCACCCGGCCGGCCAGGCCCTCTGAGCTACTCTTTAATCAGGGGCTATTTTACATGATCATAGTCATCATTAGGCAGTGTCACGCCCACCGTTTATGCCTGTGACAAGGAAGAACTCTGAAAAGGAGGCGAGGCTCCCTGCCATTCAGGGGGATTTGAAAAAAAAAACAGAAGCGCTGCTTTTGGAGGGTTGTCTCTTAATCAGAAAAGGACCAGCAATCAGCCCAGCGAGAGCCCACCTCTTCCTAACAGTGCACGAAGATTGCAGGCGCGACGAGGACTTTTAATCACTGCTTGGAGCTGCGCTCTAATTATAAACTCGGATAAAATATGCATTAACATTTGCATTTTAGGTAGTCATTTGTCACACAAAGAAAACGGGAAAATGTTTTACTCTTCACAGAAGAGAACTTCACCCCTTTGGGGATAAAACCACTTGGGGAAATACTCTCCATTTCACAAGCAACTGAGAATGTGAATGTAAAACAAAGAACGGTGCCTACCATCCAGTTCTATAAGGATCAAGCCATTAGCCCATGAAGTCCCTGACCTTGAGAGGCATTCAGGACAAAAAATGGGATAAGGGACCCTGTGCTTGAGAGAAGCAGGACCCTTAGAGATATCTCGGGGAAAAAAATAAATAAATGAACCCAGATTCTTGCATCCTCCAATACATTAAAAAAGCACTAAAATCATTGACGGAGCTATCTGATCCTTGTGACCAGCAGGAACATTTTAGTGTATGACTGACTGTGTGTGTGACTTTGAGGATGGCTGACTGTGTGTACTTCTAGCCAAAATCATACACAGCCTGCTCCTCCCTCTACTTCTTTGAAGCAGCCCTCGCCCTCTCAGAGCTGCTGAGAGGCTGTTTCCTGGGCTACAGTCCTCAGTAAGGTCCCTGAATAAAACGAAAATGCACAATCGTGCGTTTTTCTTTCAGCCAACACTAGTATCAAGTGGAACTTGGGTGAGATTCTTAAACAGATACTGTGTTGATATCTGCATCTAAACTTTCTGCTATGATTAGAATCCAGACCCAGACCTTCGGTGAGCCAATTAAAATAAAATAGAGGAGTTCCCGTCCTGGCTCAGTGGTTAATGATCCTGACTAGTATCCATGAGACTGGGTTGGATCCCTGGCCTCGCTCAGTGTGTTAAGGACCTGGCGTTGCCTTGAGCTTGTGGTGTAGGTTAAAGACACGGCTCGTATCTGGCATTGCTGTGGTGTAGGCTGGCTCCGATTTAACCCCTAGCCTTGGAATCCCCATATGCCTCAAGTGCGGCCCTAAAAAGACAAAAGATAAAATAAAAAATATAGATAACACTGTAAATGCAAAGGAAGGATTCAGCATAGCCCTCCATTGGAGTTCTCGTCGTAGCTCAGTGGTTAATGAATACGACTAGGAACCATGAGGTTGCGGGTTCGATCCCTGGCCTTGCTCAGTGGGTTAAGGATCCGGCGTTGCCGTGAGCTGTGATATAGGTTGCAGACGCGGCTCGGATCCCGCGTTGCTGTGGCTGTGGCGAAGGCCGGCAGCTACAGCTCCTGTTAGACCCCTAGCCTGGGAACCTCTATATGCTGCAGGTGTGGTCCTAGATAAAACAAAAAGACAAAAAAAAAAAAGAAAAAAGCATAGCCCTCTATGGATTCTAAACAGGAGACTGGGGAATATAGCACCTCAAGGTTCAAGGTTTCCATTCATTTTTCTTTATTTTTTTTTACAGGTCAATCAATGTATGTTCTCTCAAATAAATTCTCTCCTCCAAGCAACATTCCCTATTCCAGCCACAAAATGTTTACCACGTGTTCAAGCAAACACACGGTGTGCAGCTGCTTATGGCAACAACCACGGCTACGTACTGCACACGGATAAAGCCGTTGTTAGCAATCAAAGCCAATTTCCCAATCTAACCAATTCTACGTGGGAAGATAAATTAAAAAAAAAAAAATTCAACCAATCAGCAGTGATTGTACATAAAATTACCACCAATTTCAGCCAACATTCACGGTATTTCTAACAGCTGCTAGACTTGGAGAATAGAAACAGTGCTGGAAGCACCCAAACGCAGACAAAGCTCAGAAAAAAACCCACAAAATGAAAGACTCACAGTGCAATGACCACTCTCATTTAACTACAAAAGTCCACAGTCCACAGTTGTTAAAATAAGGGAATTTTACCAAGGAAGTTCCTTCCCTTTACATCCTGCCATTCAAGACAGAAGGAATACTCATGCCCTTAGGGATCTCCCGAACAGGCTGTGGATAAGCCTGTCTGGGAGGACCGAACCCGCCGCACGTCTACAAAATCAGAGGTCGCTCCCATAAACCAGAACAAGCGTTTTTCACAAAGTACGGTCAAAGGAACAGGAGGACCCTAACCGAGCGGCAAGAATCGAGGGGATTCTTTGCTTCTGCCTCCACGTAATGTTGCTGCAACCCAAAAATACATCATTTCTACCCAGAGAGACAGGGACGACTAATCCACACTCGATGCAATCGGAGTTCAGATACTTTCAAAGAGTATACATGCTTATTAACCTGTCTTTAGTCAATAGCTATAAATCTACAGAGTCTCCAGAATTGCTGCAATTTGCTGGTGAATCACAGACTTGTAATTTAGGGGAGGTGTGGGGGCTGGGGAAGGTGTGCACTCAAGAGAGTACATATTCCTTAGAGCTGTGGTTTCCACCAGAGCCGCGTGCTTTCTAAGTGCTGATGCCACGGGCTTCAGCCCAGACCATTAAATCAGACTCTCTGGGGCATGAGGTCAGACACCGGCATTTCATCAGGAGACTTCAAAACCTCTGACAGGTGATCCTCCTACGCATCTGGGGTTATGATCCATCATCTTGGAGAACAGACATTATACTCCACTTTCCAAGGCAAAGCTGGAGTTCACCTTTCCAGTGCAGGCATAAAAACTGTAAAGCAGTATCAGGAATAAAATGGATAGGACCAAGGGTCAGAGAAGTGGCTTAATGGTGCTATCCTGTTCTTAAGCATGGAAAGCTGAAAAAAATAAAAAATAAAATCAGCAACTTCCTCAGACTGATGAGAATTTAATTATGGGCATTCATGTGAATCATGGGCCTTTTTTTCTTATTATGAGGTTTAAATGGGATTGAAAGCCAGGGTGTTTTAGAAATAGAAAGATCTGCTGCAAATCAAGTAAGCGTGTGCCTCAAACATAATCTTTTGAGCTTGCCTACACAAACTTTTTTTTTCACAGTAAGAAAATAATAAGTAACGTTTTCTGCACTCTTATTTTGTACCGAAGGCAGAGAGAACACTTCCTGAATCTTGGAGTTTCACTGTGGCACAGTGGAAACGAATCCGACTAGTATCCAAGATGATGCGGGTTCGATCCTTGGCTTTGCTCAGTGGGTTAAGGATCATGCATTGCCGTGAGCTGTGGTGTAGGTTGCAGATGCAGCTCAGATCCTACGTTGCTGTGGCTGTGGCGCTGGCCAGCAGATGTAGCTCCAATTCGACCCCTACCTTGGGAACTGCCATATGCCGTGACTGTGGCTCTAAGAGGCAAAAACAAACAAAAAAAGCCAACTTCCTGAATCTTCTCTTATTTAATCCTCATGACTACCTTGCAAGGTGGGCACTGCAATTACCCTCACTGTATAAACAAGGAAAGGGACCCAGGGATTAACTTATATAACCAAGTCACATAGCAAGACAACAGGAGGTGGCCTAGGGTCCTGGGCTCTGGACTAACACGTGATCTAGCTATTACTGAATAAAAGAGGGAGTGAGTAAGAATTTAAACAGCTGGTTTCAAAAACAGAACTCCATCTGACGAGGTGACTGTCCCGCAGAATGATTTCTATTTTGCCACTTGTGGAAGAAAGGGTGACGTGTCACCCAGCCATAGTTCATCCTTAGCACCACTGCACACTAGACAAATCTACAGTCATAATAAATATTAAGCCGAATGACGGGACCAGGAGACAGAATAAAGGAGTGAAAAGATTTTCCCAAAGCTGAGTTATTGCCCTCAATGTTACAATAACTTCCAGTAGGCATCGAGAGTAACTACAGCGAGGAAATCCTGTGAAATAATAGCCTTGGGTGGGGGGGCGGGGGAGAAGCTCAGAAAATACTATTAAAATTTATCTGGGAGTTCGCACTGTGGCACACTCGGTAAGAAACCAACTGCAGCAGCTTGGGTCACTGCACAGGCAGAGGCTGGATCCCTAGCTGCATGCAGTGGGTTAGAGGATTCAGTGCTGCTGCAGCTCTGGCACAGGTCGTAGCTGCAACTCAGATTCAGCCTCTGGCCTGGGAACTTCATAGGCTGCATGTACGGCCGTTAAAAAAAAAAAAAGTTATCTGTACATTTGCAATTATATTCAGTAATTAAAATATCTAGATATCATTTAACAAAAATTAACATTCTAACCTTTCATAATATGGATCTGAAATTTGAGGAGCGAGGCCATGCAAATGCATATGGAGGCTAATATTACTTAACAGATTTAGGTTACGCCTAAAACCTACCGTTTTTTTTTTGTTGTTTTTGTTTTTCTTTTTACGGCTGCACCTGCGGCATATGGAGGTTCCCAGGCCAGGGATGGAATCAGAGACACAGCGGCTAGCCTACACCACAGTCATAGCGACGCAGGAACCAAACTGTATGTCTGTGACCTACACCACAGCTCGTGGCAACACTGGATCCTGGACCCACTGAGCACAGGCCAGGGCCTGAACCCGCATCATCATAGACACTAGCCAAATTCGTTTCTGTTGTGCCACAACAGGAACTCCCCTAAAGCCTACTCTTAAAAAAAAAAAAAAATGCACAGTCTAGGTTTGCTCCTCAGTTCCTAATATTTCTACTTTTAATGTATGAAAAATAAATCAAAGTCCATTAACAGGAGGTGGTGACATGAAGAAGGTCACAGAGGAAAAAGTGTTTATGACTCTGCCTGGGAAGAATCAGCAACCTCAAGCCTCTGTAACACACGGGACTCGAACTCGAGGGTTTACTCCACCACAGCGGCCAGGAGGCAGACATAACAACTTATTTTCTTTTTACTTTAAGTTCCCTGGATGATGCGGCTTGAAAATAACGATTTTGCACACTGTGACCTCTCACTTCCCATTTTTCCAGCACTTTGGCAAATTTGCCAATGGAAGATAATATTTATAAACGGCAGCACCGCTCCGTGGATTCTGGGCGTATCTGTGCCTACTTTGAAATGGATGTGCTCTGGTTTCCTTCCTTTCCTCACAAACTGTTAATATATTAGAAAACCAAACTGATTCCAGAGATGGCTAGTGAGTTACTATACTGAATTATGGGGCGGCACATTGGCTTTTATCAGTTTCGCATCGTATAAATTATCTGATAAAATCTAAAGAAGGGGAAAGGCTCTCAGACCTTTGGGAACTAAAAGATTTGTATTTCGTTTCTTTGCGATGCACACCCCAGATATACTTCCCTGTGAACACACAGACGGCTACAGTTCTTGAGGGAAGACCTATCGAGTGGCTGTCTAGGCTGCAGATCCACCGGCACCCATTAATATTATCTCTAATTTATAGAGGTTAGCTGCAACTGCAAATAGAAAGCACATTTATTGCTGTTTTACAAGACCCGTATGAGTTCCAGGCAATTCTATACTGATTTACATTACAAAAAGGAGGCCTCCCCAGTGGCCTTTAAACGAAGCTCTCAACATCCGCAGTGACCGATTTCTACAGCCCCTGCCCACAAGCTATAGAAAGTCCCTGACAAGCAACTGGATGTCTTTCCTAGGTATGGCATCCCTCTTCTTTCTCCTTTCCTGTTAATGGAAACGGTTTTAATTAGCTCAGTGAATTTCGTTCGCTTTTTTTTTTTTTTTTTTTTTAACTTAAAGGAGTGGATATGATCAAACAATGAAATTTCAGGTCAGGCATCTCGCCACCAAACAGCTCTGTTCTGTGCGTCCAGTCACATCTCTCTGGAGCTCCGTTTTCTCACCTATAAAATGAAGACGCTGCAGTAGGGGATTTGTAAGTTCCCTCCTCCCTGCAACCAAACGTTGCTCTTCCCTTTCCTGCTGTCAGGATAGAGTCCAGAGGGAGCAAACTCTCTGGTTGGATGGGATGGTCTGTCCAACTCTGGAGTCTTTTTTTTTTTTTTTGGTCTTTTTAGGGCTGTACCCGCAGCATATGGAGGTTCCCAGGCTAGGGGTCTAACAGGAGCTGTAGCTGCCGGCCTTCGCCACAGCCACAGCAACACCAGATCGGAGCCGCGTCTGCAACCTACACCACAGCTCACGGCAACGCCGGATCCTTAACCCATTGAGCGAGGCCAGGGATCAAACCCACAACCTCATGGTTCCTAGTTGGATTAGTTTCTACTGCACCACAACGGGAAGTCCCCAACTCTGGAGTCTTTAAACACACTAAGGGACACCAGTCTTGGCTCTATTCTAGTGCACTGTGAATAGAGTGGACAAATTCATTAGCTCCTTATTATTATTATTGCTTTTTAGGGCGGCACCTGCAGCCATATGGAAGTTTCCAGGCTAGGGGTTGAATTGGAGCTGCAGCTGCCGGCCTACGCTACAGCCACAGCAACTCGGGATCTGAGCCATGTCTGTGACCTACACCCCAGCTCATGGCAATGGCAGATCTTTAATCTGCTGAGCGAGGCCAGGGATTGAACTTGTGTCATGGATACTAGTCGGATTCATTACTGCTGAGCCACAACAGGAACTCCTCATTAGCTCTTTAATACTGCCCTTTCCTCAGCCTTACAGTAGAACACCCCTGTAGAAGCTGGAGTGAGCTATTTAACCAGTAACCTCCTTGAGGTTTTGAACTGCCCAGGGTCATCAAGAATCCTGATACCTGGATAAAGTTCAGTCACCCTTGGGACCTCCAGATCAACACAAACACAGTGCTGGAACACTGAACGTAAGCGGAAGTCTTAAAAGCATCAGAATAACAAACATACGATTATCAGGGGAAAAAGCATTTCCCTTAAAGCACCCTTTCTCCTATAAGGAAAGTCACCAGGGAGGGTCTGAAAACAAGAGGATGAAAGAAAAAGGAAATCTTTTACATGCTGGACGACTGAGAGTTTTACAGGCTTCTCTCTCTCTCTCCCCTAAGTCCCATGGCCAGAGACCACTGCTCTTGCTAGTGAGGAAACAGAGAAAGATGGCCCTCTCCCCCAGCAGCCCCCCTTCCTCATGCTCGGGTGGCCATTTCATCCAAATTCCTTTCTGCCTCCAGGATTATTCCTCTAAAACACTTTCCTAATGGCATCATTTTCTCTACCCAATTTACCCTTGTGCAAATTAGAAAAAAGTTGTCTTTCTTCAATGAAGATTTTAATTTGGGAGTTCTCCTGTGGCTCAGGGCGTTAAGGACCCAGCATTGTCACCACAGCAGCTCGGGTTCTCCCGCCCTGGCCCAGGAACTTCCACATGCCATGGGCATGACCAAAAAAAAAAAAAGAAAAAAAAATCAATTTGGCATACTTTTGTGTCATGGAGGAAAAAAAACAAACTTCTCGCTTTATCCTTCCAAATTCTTCGGGCTGGTCTAAGAACTAAACTGACATGAGACAGATTAACAGGAGAAAAGTCAAACAGATGTTCAGTAACGTGTATACATCAGAGAGACTCTGCAAGTCATTTTAGCCAAAACAGCTGACGTGCTCACCTTAAATACCATCCTCAGCTGGGGATGCAGAGGATGGGGAAATCCCGTTACAGAAGGTTACCAGGGAATGCTTGGTGAGTCAGTGTGGTATGCAGGAGTTCGGGTCCTACCCCTTTTCCTGGTACAGTGAGGGGGACCCCCTTACCAATGGAGATTTCCCTTCCAAATGCAAAACTCCTTATTTGGCTCTCACAGTTTTTCCCAAAATCTGCCCTTGCTTAGAAAACAGCCGGATGAAACAATCAATAGGCCAAAAAGACATATTTAGGACCAACAAATTCTGCTCCCCTACAAATGCATATCACGAAAGCCCTGTTTAGGGGAGCTATCGGGGCTCACAGCTTGCAGATACAGAAGCTCAGTGCTCTCATCTGCTGACAACACCCCCCACCCCAAATGCCAGGGAGGGCGCGCACACCAGACATGTGCACATCTGCTGGCTCATGCCTTCTAGGTGAGGTGACTTTGTCAGGTTCCAAGTTGACAAGAGACGAGTATTAGGACCCTCAGAGTGGTCAGTGGGCAAGAGAAGCCACCTTAGGGGATATCCAGAGGCAGATGACATGCCATCAAGTTGATGTGTGGGTTGCATGTGTGCTCAGAGCTGGTGGGATTTACACATGAGGGCCTCTCCTTGGCAACCCAACGCTCACCTGAGCAGCCTGGAATCTTCACATCAGCCCCTCTCATGAAGGTCCATCTCTAGGATGAACTGTCAAACCCAAGCTCATGTGCCTGACGCACAGTGTGAACCGGAGCTTGGCTCTTGCCATCAGCCTCTACGTGGATTAAATCATGAGCTACTGCAGCTGTCAACTCGCAAACCCCCCTGAGCAGAGCTCAAGAGTGGAGACCAGGAATGAAGCACTTTGAGCTCTGGGAAAACTGGAAGGACAGGTCTTCTGATGGATATTTTTAGGAGAAGATCTTATGAGCCCACTTCTTGCATCCCCTCATATCTAGAAAAATACTAAAATTCCTCCTCGTGATATCTGCTCCTCACGACTAGTAGGAACCTTCGCGAGAAACTTCAGCAGCAGCAAACTTTCTGAAACGTGGGCGAGGCTGCATGTACCTCCACCTCACCTGTGTCACATATGTCCTGATTATTTCCCCTGGCCTCTTGGGGTGGTGTATCAGAGCTGTCCGAAATGCTGCCTGCTGGGCTGCAGTTAAGTCAACAAAGTAAAAAGATGTCACAGTCATCTGAGTGCAGCCACTCCCAAGGGCGAGCCGGTGAGCCCTGAGGGAACTCAGGAAGGAAACAAAGAAGACTGGCACCAAACAAAGAATACTCAGCTGAGACAGGCCTTTTCATCTTCCCACAGAAATGCTAAATTCCTTCACTTGAGATATCTGGTTTCCCATAAACTTTTGTTCCAACTACTTGCCCTTTGTGGAAAAAAACTCCTATGGATCCTAGCTTCCCACTCACTCACCTCCTTGGAGTACTTTCCTCAGGACCGCCTGAGATGCTGTCTCCCAGGCTTAAGTCCTAATTTTGCCCCCAATAAAACTTAATGCTCAGCTTTCAGGTTGTGCATTTTTAAGCTGACAACCCTGAGGCCACGCTGAAATGCCGGACTTTGGAGCACAGAAAGGTCGATTGCAGGACCAAGGGAGGAGAACGGGCGGCTCGCGCTCAAAATGACCTGAATTCCCGGATGGTTTTCAGGAAAGAAAAGGCACCTTTGGGAGGGAGGGCTCCAGACTGTGTGACTTTCTTCTCAGTGGTTAGTGGGGGGTGGGTCCAAGGGTCCTGTGGTCAGCCCGAGGTTAGCATCCTCCACCTGGGGGGGGGAGGGTCTTCCTGCAGAAGAACTCCAAGCTAAAGTGTGCTATATATCCTCTGAGGAAGAACTAGGACTCTAGCTTATGGCTGCACCACCGCTTTTCCTTTGCTTCTGCATTCCCTCACTTCCCTAATCGATAACTGTTTGAATATGCCCTTTGGAACTCAGGGAAGAACTACAAAAAAAGGGGGAGGCACAGAGAAAGGCTTTTGCAGCTGGGAGGACCTCACAGGGTCCTTGTTCTTGGTTTCAGATGTGAATGGTACCTGCTTTGATGTGGTACCTTTTGGCAAGCATTTTACATGGCCTGTTCATTGTATTAATTCCTCATTGTTCAAGGAACAAAATTGAAACCCTTTAGCAAAACCTTATTCACTACCCTTCAGAATCTTGGCTACACATCTCACCATTTCTTCTCTATCATCTTCCCTAAAGCTTCCATACACTGTTCTATTCATGAGTCTTTCAAGAAGCGATGAACTTTCACTCCTTCATGCTGCTGATTCTGCAATTTTTTTTTTTTTTTGCTTGGAATGTCTTCTTCTACATTTAAAAATCCATTTCACCCTCCAAGATACACTTCCGATACCATCTCTATCAAGTTTTTCCTAACTTTCTTCTTTCAGCAGAAGTAGTCACTCTAACACTCCAGTTATTCATTTGACAAATTTTGGGAGTTCCCATTGTGGCTCAGTGGGTTAAGAACCCAGCTAGTAACCATGAAGATGTGGGTTCGATCCCTGGCCTTGCTCAGTGGGTTGAGGATCCGGCATTGCTGTGAGCTGTTATTTAGGTCACAGATGCAGCTCAGATCTGGTGTTGCTGTGGCAGTTGCAACTCCGATTCAGCCCCTAGCCTGGGACCTTCCATATGCCACAGGTATGGCCCTAAAAAGCAAAAACAAAAACAAAAACAAAAACACCAAAACAAAGCAAATATTCATTCAGCAACTAGAAATATACCTATCCCATCAGAGTATTTTAATTTGTGTGTCTGAGGGCTCCCTGAAGGCATATTTATAGTCCTAGAGATTGGCATGGTGCCAACACTGACTAGAGGAATACTGTGTTATATCCCCAACACCCAGTCCAGTAAGCAAAGTCCAGAGTAATCTTTACCCATCTGTCCACGCATTCTCAAAAGGGGCAATGGTGCCCTAAGGAGGGGGGTGTGCAGATAGATTTTAGGGAGTGTTACAGACTAATTTGTGTATCCACTTTCCCAAATGCATACACAGAAGCTCTAACACCCCCCCAACCCCCGTACCACAGAGTGTAACTGTGTTTGCAGACAGAGCCTTTAAAAAGGTAAAGTTAAATGACGTCACGTGGGTGGGCCTTAACCCAGTCCAACTGGTGTTCCTACAAGAAGAGGAAATATGGAAACCCAGAGAGAGATGTATGCGCACAGAGGAAAGGACACAGCAAGAAGGTGGCCGTTGGCAAGCCTAGGAACGAGCCCTCGGGAGAAATCCACTCTGCCCACGCCTTGAGCTTGGACTTTCAGACTCCAGAACTGGGAGAAAACAAATTTCTGTTGTTCAAACCACCCAGTCTGTGACATTTTACTATGGCAGCCCTAGCAAATTAACATAGGAAGCAAAGATAGCTTAGATATTACCACGATTTGTGGCTCCAAGTTCAACCCCATCTGACAAAGCTACATTCCTTAGTATTGAATTATCTCCTTAGGATGAAATCCTGAACAAGTTAATACATTCACGTATTTAATTACTTAAAGATTTTTTTCCTTAGAGGGTGATAACGCAGAAGTAAAGCTGAGCAACACCAAAGTGGCTAATACAGACATGTATCTACCACTGCAGTTTTTAAGTCTAGACTGATACAAACATACTACAAAACAGTAAATCCGCAGAATCTACAAACATACCCGTCCCTCTACCTTCCTTCTTGTTAAACAGGGCAGTGTCCCTCCCTGTGGTGGTCTAAGGCCCATCTTGCTCCTGCCTTCTCAAGACCTTCTCGTCTTCCTCTTCTTTATGGCATAATTTGCAAGAGCATTTCTTCCCCGTTTTCCTCCCTCTCCCACCCAGCAGTCCTGGAAGACTGTCTCCACTCAGCATCTCTGCTCCCGCCCTCTGTGAAGGCTCTCCAGTCTGTCTTCACAGATGGCTCCAGATCACCAGCAACCGCCACATACCCAAATCCAACGGGTGCCTTTCAGTTCCCGCCTCACAACGCCCTCCTTGCGGGCATTTGGCCATGGAACCTCCTTCCTGAAAGACTCTTCTACACCTTGGCTTTTTACTGCACAATCGCCTGTTTTCCTCAATCTTCTAGGCCACTCCTCCATCCAGCCTGCTCCCTCTGTCCATCATGGCTGGAATTCTTCAAGGTTCAGTCCGAGGCCTCCTTCTTACCTTATCTAACCTTCCTTCAGAAGGGCTGCTTTCCTGAATGCACCTCTACGAACCCATCGGCACAAACTTAACTCTGCTCTCTTCCCAATACCTGTAGGATAAAAACTCAAAAATCCCAGTCTGATGTTGAATGCAGCATGACACTTCCACGGATCTCTCAAGATTCTTCCCGTGGTGCCTGGAAGCCTTTCTTAGTATCAGCTGTCGGTAATCATCAGCCTTTCTATCTCCCTTTCACCATTCCTGACCCTCCAGAGGGTCATCTGCATGGCCCATGTCACCCTGGTCACCACCCAACATGTCTGCGGACAGGCTACAGACTATTCACTTTTCAAATGTCAGTACAGCCCATTGTCTTTTCTTTCATAAAGTAGCGCTTTGCAGTATACAAAGACTGAGTCTCTTGAAAAATATATTTCAACCCTAAAGCTGATATAATTATACACTTCAGCTGGTATACTGAAGGCAAATAAAGGTATTGATCCATAAGAAAGTTATATTGGGAGTTCCCTTCGTGGCTCAGTGGTTAACGAATCCGACTAAGAACCATGAGGTTGCGGGTTCGATCCCTGGCCTTGCTCAGTGGTTTAAGGATCCGACATTGCCGTGAGCTGTGGTGAAGGTTGCAGATGCGGCTCGGATCCCGCGTTGCTGTGGCTGTGGCGAAGGCCGGCGGCTACAGCTCCTGTTAGACCCCTAGCCTGGGAACCTCCATATGCTGCGGGTGCGGCTCTACATAAAAGGCAAAAAGACCAAAAAAAAAGAAAGAAAGTTATATTGGAAGTTCCCCTGCTGTGGCTCAGCAGTAATGAGCCTGAGTAGGATCCATGAGGATGCAGCTTTGATCCCTGGCCTCGCTCAGTGGGTTAAGGATCTGGCGTTGCCATGAGCTGTGGTGGAGGTCACAGACACAGCTCAGATCCTGAGGTTTGTTGCTGTGGTGTAGGCCAGCAGCTGCAGCTCCAATTCAACCCCTAGCCAGGGAACTTCTATATACTGCAGGTACAGCCCTAAGAAGCTTAAAAAAAAAAAAAAAGAAAGAAAGTTATGCTGCACATGCTCATCTGTATTTTTGTGATGCTGTTGAGTTCAATCCTCTGAATTCACTTTCTCGAGTCAGACATGAGCTCTTGTTACTTAAATGAGAATGTGTATTCATACACATTGTTTCCTGCTTATAAAAAGAAGCTTTCCAATTCAACAAAGACCAAAAAAAAAAAAAATCAAAAACTGGAGTTCCCGATGTGGCTCCATGGGTTAAGAACATGACATAGTATCCACGAGGATGTGGGTTCAATCCCTCACTCAGAGGGTTAAGGATCCGGTGTTGCCACAAGCTGCAGCATAGGTCACAGAGGCAGAAAAAAACAAAGCAAAACAAAACAAAAAAAAACCCAAACCCGTCACCCCACTTGTTTCTGCACCTTATCCAGCAGAGGCTTTTATAGTTAGTTGGTTAGCTTCCTTTGCATGTTCAAAGGCATTTGGTCATAATATGAAAGTTTGCTTCTAAAAAAAGGAAATAAGGTCCATACCATTGATCCACAGGAACATTCCAGCTGCATCTGAAATTTAAATCTCTTTCCAGAAATGAGGTATCTTGAACCCTCAGCAGTCAAATGCAGTCCTGCAAACCACCTTGCTGAGTCCCCCACCACGTAAGTACCCCTAGGAGAACAGGGTCCAAACCCGCTTATCATGCATCCCTAAAACAGCAGGATTCTTGGTACAAAATGGGTGTTAACACTACAGAAATGAATAAATGAATCCCCAAAGTCAAGGAGCTTCTGCTCTAGTTGGGGAAAGTGTAATTCAAGGACTCTGATGGGAGTCTACTAGCAAATGGAAAGAAAGAGTAAAGACGGATTACTGAGAACACTGAAGACCAGGAGACCTGTGAACACAGCTTGTGCAGCACACTGGGTTTTGTCCAACACCCACGTCCCTGCTCTGCTTACGACAGGACACACTTCTTCCTTGGTGAACCATCTCTCTCCACTATGACCCAGGACAGCCTGCGACCAGTGCAGTCAGAGCACCAGGTCTCCAATGACTGTTTGACCCTGAAGTTATGCTTCAGTGTCAGGGTTCCTTGGGAGATGCCTGCTGGAGGGACAGAGGGGGACCTGGCCTGTGTCAGAACAGCCCCGAAGCTGCCAGGGGCCACCCCGAGAAGAGAAGCACACACGACGACGGTGGGCTCTTCAGTAGCTGCCAAGTGGTCCATGGACTTTTACACCTCACTGCCTGTGCTCAGACCACCTGGTTTCTCCTTTATTCCTGCACCAGCCGAAGTCTTGCTCATTCGTCAATGCCCTATTCAGATGGCCCAGCCTTTGAGACGAGGGGAGAGCCTCTCAGTCCAAATGAGTTATTCCTTTGTTCTCAGAGTATTTTGCTTAATATCTTAAAGCATTTCCCAAGCTCTACTGGGCTCCTCTCACTGACAAATGGAGAATACTGGCCTTGAACTTGCTGTGTAAGCCTGTTCCATTTAAAGCGCTGTTTACAACATACAAACACCAGCAAGACAGGAGTCTTTTTCTTTCTTTTTAACATTTAAAATTAATCTTTGAGCAGTGATGATGCATTTTTTGGTCTTAATCATTATTACAGTCATTTGCAAAAATTAAATCTAAGTTATCACACAGCTACTCTGAGGGCAGTATACGGGGGACTCATTGTTTTAGACCAATTATTGGGTTTTCACTTTCTCTAGTGTGCATTTAGAGGGGAAAAAAACAAGCTCCAAAATAATTTGTCACACAAGTGCTTTCAAATTGTGTATGCATTTCTCACTCAGCTGTTATTTAACAAAGTCTGAGATCCTAAAGATTCAGGAAATCCAAATCTTGTTGCTATGGTGGCTGTTTCCTTAGTCCCCCACCGCCGCCCCGTATATATTGAAGTCTATGTATATATAAAATATTTATATATAATTTATAAATATAAAAATGCTTTCTACTCTTCACTGAACAATTGGGTACACAATTCAAATAGACATAGAACATGTCAGTTGAGGTAGCTGATATTACAATAACAGCATATTTGTTTTTTTTTAGTTTGCAATTGATTTTTTTTTTTTTAGTTTTTCATCACTTTCATTCTTTTTTTTTTATTTTGTCTTTTTGCCTTTTATCTAGAGCCGCACCTGCGGCATATGGAGGTTCCCAGGCTAGGGGTCTAATCGGAGCTGCAGCTGCCGGCCTTTGCCACAGCCACAGCAACGCGGGATCCAAGCCGCGTCTGCAACCTACACCACAGCTCACAGCAACGCTGGATCCTTAACCCACTGAGCAAGGCCAGGGATCGAACCCGCAACCTTATGGTTCCTAGTCGGATTCATTAACCACTGAGCCACGACAGGAACTCCGATTCTTCTAAATTTTTATTAAAGTATAGTTGATTTACAATGTTCCTTCAATTTCTGCTGTACAGCAAAGTGATCCAAGCATATTATATATATACACACACACACCTTTTTTTTTTTTTTTTTTTTGCTTTTTTAGGGCTGCACCCTCGGCATATGGAGGTTCCCAGGCTA
>PVHT020000257.1:17232656-17254744 GCA_004024745.2 Catagonus wagneri | reverse complement strand
ACGCAGGATCCGAGCTGCGTCTGTGATCTACACCACAGCTCATGGCAATGCTGGATCCTTAACCCACCAATCGGGGCCAGGGATTGAAGCTGCAACCTCATGGCTCCTAGTCGGATTTGTTTCTGCTGTGCCACACATTTTTTTTTTTTTATACTGTCTTCCAACATGTTCTAACCCAAGAGACTGGGCCTGGTTCCCTGTGCCGTACAGTGGGACCCCACTGCTTATCTGTTCTAAATGAAAATGAGGTACCACCTCCCACCGGTCAGAACGGCCATCATTAACAAGTCCACAAATAACAAATGCTGGAGGCGGTGTGGAGAAAAGAGAACCTCCTCTACTCTTGGTGGGAACGTAAACTGGTTCAATCACTACGGAGAACAGTGTGGAGGTTCCTCGGAAGACTAAATACAGAGCTACCGTAGGATCCAGCAATCCCACTGCTGGGCTTGTATCCCGTTATCTAAAATTTTAATCAGAGCTACATTAAAAAAAACCTTAAATACAGAGAAAACTTCATTGGAGTTGTCTAGAGACACAGAATAACTCATCTAGAGACATACATTCCATTTCAAGCTTCTTGAGGAATAAAACATTCTAAACGCTATTTTTGGAGTTCCCGTGTGGCTCAGCAGGCTAAAGAACCTGACACAGTGTCTGGGAGGTTGTGGGTTCGATCCCCAGCCTCTCTTTGGGGGTTAAGGATCAGACGCCACCACAAACAGTAGTGTTGCTCACAGATGCCGCTCGGATCCCGCGTTGCTATGGCTGTGGTGAGGCCAGCAGCTGCAGCTCCAAATCGAGCCCTAGCCTGGGAACCTCCATATGCCACAGGTGTGGCCGAAAGTTCTATTTTCCTAGACTTTCAAAGTAATTAATTGCAGTGGTCCTTCCCCGCAGAAACATGCCAGGGGCAGAGGGAAGGAGGGAGCCTCAGGCAAGGAGGTGGCCTGTTTTCACTCTAGTTTCTTCTTCCAGGGTCTGCAGAGTTAAATGTGACGGTCCTGCTAATCCACCCGAAGATCTAAACTCTTCCTGGGGCTCAGATACACTGACCAGGATGCTTCGCCCAGAGCCCCCAATCATTCAGATCTTTGCAAATGCTCCACACTGGTGGCCGTTTCCAGAAATGAAGGATGCAAACAGGTTGTGCATGTCCCCCCCCACTCTTCTTAAGTAGCTGAGGTGGGAAGTGGGAGCAGCAGGGGTGCTAGAGACCAGCAGGGCAGGGGTGGCGGGCACTGAGCACTCAGAGAGCCTCCCTGGCAGGGCAGGTGCAGCTACTGGGGCCACAACCTCCCTGTGGGGAACAGAAGGGAGAAAAGCGGGGTGGGGGTGGGGAAAGCCCAGGGCAGCCCTTCCAGCTTTGCCCTCCTTTATTCCAGCTGGGAAAGTTCCCACAGGGGCTTCAAGCGACAGGCTGAGAGCAAGTCCCAGCTCACTGATGGCCAGCCGCTCACCAGACAACAATGGGCAAGATGCACAATCGGCGATTGATTCCTTAGCTAATTTCACTCTATTTCGGCTCATAAGGCAGGAGATGGGAGGACAGGGCCCTCGACAATGTGTCCAGAAGTGCCCCTACTCAGCCAGTCAGCATTGAAGTCCCACATAATAGAAGCGCCAAGGGTAAAAGCCTGGTGCCATCGCTGCTGTACTTTTGAAATGTTAAATGCCACTTTCTCAAGCACTCTGTGCCAAAACATACTGCTCAATGCTTTGCCTCTGTCGTAGTCTCACTTAATCCTGACAACAGCCCTGAGAGTGAGAACAAGCATTCCCATTTTATGGATGAAAAAGGTCTTACTGCCATCATTTTACAGATGAAGAAACTAAGGTTCATAGTGATTAGATGCCCCTCCACACATCGCCCAGGCTATGGTTTGAAATCTAGGCTCCTGTCTCCAGTTCCGGGGCTATTTCCGTCAAGGTACAGCACATCCTTTGCACTGCAGAGCGAGTGAAAGTATTGATCTTTTTGAAACTGACATGGGAAATGGGGAGGCTATGCATGGCTTACAAGGTATGCCTGTTCTCACCTTTTTCTTTTCTTTTTTGGCTGCCCTGCAGCTTATGGAGTTTCTGGACCAGGGATCAGATCCCAGCAGCAGTTGCCACCTACACCGCAGGTGCAGCAATGCTATCTCCTTAACCCACTGTGCTGGGCTAGGGAGCGAACCAGTGTCCCAGCGTTCCAGGGCCACCATAGACCATGTTGCACCACAGTGGGAACTCCTGTTCTCACTCTTTATTATGTATTTACTTTTTTTTTTTTTTTTGCTATTTTAGGGCCACATCTGCAGCACATGGAAGTTCCCAGGCTAGGGGTCGAATCAGAGCTGTAGCCGCCAGCCACAGCCACAGCAACGCGGGATCCAAGCCGCGTCTGCGACCTACACCACAGCTCATGGCCACGCCATTTCTTTAACCCACTGAGCGAGACCAGGGATTGAACCCACATCCTCATGGATCCTGGTCAGGTTCGTTAACCACTAAGCCACGAAGAAACTCCTGTTCTCACTTAAAAAAATTATCTCAAACACATCTAAACCTCCCCTTAAACACTGGAACTCTCAGCAAAAAACCTTCCCTCTGCTTCTGAGAAGTCCACGTATTATACATACGCCCATGGGCACTTCAAATATACTCTCTCAAAATGCCCTTTGAACAGAGAAGCAAAGACATCCATTTAAAAACACAAGCCATTTCAACATGTAAAGTTTTGTCTGGACTAGGATTGGGTCTGCTGGGGTTCATAAGAATTGGAGGCACAATTCAGTAGCATTTTAAAAGTCACTGGACTACCATACCTCTCTCTCCAAGCAATCCGCCAGGACTTCTCTCCCCAAGTCCAGAATCGATGGAGACTTTATGTATTAAACACAACTCCAAAGCCTGGAGTGAGAGACACTCCCAGAAGCAAAAACAAATGTGTTCTTGCCCCATGAGAAAAAGAAGCTATTATGTTGTAGAACAGCACATGTTTGCCAAGTGGCCTTAGGTTAGTCTTCACAAAACAGTAGTGGGATAAAGAAACTTGCAAAAGCCAAAAAATAAAACACTTCCCTTCATGCCAGGCATTTTAAAGCCAGTTGTCAAAATGTGCACTACAATAAAAACTTGCTTTCTCTCCACCATGCTCTCCATTTCTTCTCTGAAACGTCCTGGCCGAATGGCACACAGAATGTTCAGTACTCACAGCCTGCTTTCTGGAACCCCTCAACTCATCTGCCTCTATCATCTGAGTTTAATACATACAAAGAGCCAGTTCTGTTTCTTCCCAAATATGTTTATGCCAGTTGTGCTCGTTAAAACTAAAACGATCACGTAAACTGTAGAAATATGAGTATGAAAACACAGTTTCTCAGTGGAAATTAATTTGAAGGATTTGGAAATGCTGCATACAGATAGGTTACTCAGACAAGTTGCCTTTGAATTAAATAGTCTTAAGACATCTCAGATTTAGGGGATGAAGTCTGATTAAAAAATTTACATGGATTCTGCCCTCAGGTTGATTCACAGGTATCAAAGGTCTCACTCCATTTTAAAGAACTGAAACTAGCAATTATAGACTCTAACTTGTAGATGTGGTTTATACAAGAGATAAGGCAGACCTTTCTGCAGCTGATTACACTCCATGCAAAGGCTTCAACGTCAGATATTTGGTGAATCGTCGATGCTAGTCAGATTTGTTTCCACTGAGCCACAACGGGAGTTCCCATAATAATTTGTTTTTGATGCTTATGCTTTCTTACTATTTTATTCTGATTTGTTCATCATAGCAGCAGTATAAAAGTAATTGCTTTTGGTCTGGTTTATGACATACCCAGCTTTATTTCAAGCTCTCTATTTAAAAAAGGGCCTTGGGAATATCAGTTCTCGCTGCCTTACAGTGCACGATGCCCTGTTACATTTATTAGTTCAACAGACCTCAGAAAACCCTCAGGGAGGCAAGCCATTTCACAGATGGGGTAGCTGAGCCTTAAGTAACTTGCCCAAACCTGTGCAACTAGTTGGTGGTCCATCCAGACAGAGAACTCAAGCCTTAAAACCTTCTTTTCTTGGCAACCACAAGTCTGTTCTCCATGTTCATGAGTTTGTTCCTTTTCTGTAGATAGGTTCAAGAGTGAGGGGGAGGGAGGGAGAGGCTGGGGCTAGTAGATGCAAGCTATTGCATTTGGAGTGGATAAGCAATGAGATTCTGCTGCATAGCACAGGGAACTATATCTCATCATGGAACATGATGGAGGATAATGTGAAAAAGGATAGATAAATAGACAGGTAGACTGGGTCACTTTGCTATACAGCAGAATTTGAAAAAACACTGTAAATCAACTATAATAAATTAAAAAAAAAACTATTTTCACTAGAAGTCTAGTCTTCCTTCCCAAATACATCAAATCAAGCCATATTCCAACCACGTGAATTTTAATCAACTTAAAAGAACTCCTGCATACATCTAAAGGCTTAATAGGAAATAACCAGCTCAGAATGGAAGACTCACTGTGGGGCAGGCACCATGCTAAGCACTGACCACACAAAGTAGCATCTGAACACATCACAGTCCTTTGCTAGGGGCCCCAGCTCCCACATCGCAGTAGGAGAGCTGGGACTTGAGCCAGGCAACCTGACTCTGACAACCCAGCTCTCAACTGAACGAACTACTTTTCACCTACTCTGCTGTAGTGCTGGCCAACTAGTTTATAAATTCACCTAGGAAACAGGGCTTTGTATTTTTCTGAACATTAGTAATTAGTACAACTGTCCAAGTAAGATGTAGATGGTTTTCTCTCGTATTGCTTTCTAAAATCATGAGTGAAATTTCTGGGTACAAATCATTTGGAGACCGTGAAAATGCAGAGTCTGAGGCAAGAGAGCTGTGGTCAAGCTGAGATTCTGCTTTTGTGACAGCTCCCAAGGGACATTGATGCCAGTTTGTGGACCACATCTGGAGTGAGAAGACTCTAAAACACAAGCTACTTTTCTCCTGTAAATCTCATCTTTACGGGGTTAGGTATTTCAGTGTTATTATTATTATTATCATATTTTGGGGGGCCACACCTGTGGTATATGGACGTTCTCAGCCTAGGGTCTGAATCAGAGCTGCACCTGCCAGCCTATGCCACAGCCAGGGCAATGCCATATCTCTAAGCCGCATCTGCATCCTACACCGCAGCTTGTGGAAATGCTGGATCCTTAACCCAGGATCCTTAACTCACTGAGTGAGCCCAGGGATAGAACCCACATCCTCATGGATACTAGTTGGGTTTTTAACCCGCTGAGCCACAACGGGAACTACGTCTTTTACTGTTTTTAATCTCAGAATGGGTTTCGGATCCTTGACATATCACCATTTGGAGATGAACAGAAGGCTAAGAAGTAGGAATATGTTTTGCTCGATATTTTATCTCCAATAATTATCTGAATAAATTAATGTTACTTTGTGCAGCTACACAAGCGCTTCAGGATCAGAGCCCTAGCAACGTTGTTACTCTATGCATTTCTAATAGAAAATCCTCTTTTGCTGGGAAGTTTTGGTACTCTGCATCTCTGAGAGTCATTTCATTACTATTTCCAGGAAGCACTGTACAAGAAACATGAGCTTTTGCGGTGAAAAAGATCTGGAGGTGGCATTCCAGCTCTAAGCGTGTATTAGCTGACTGACTTTAGGGAAACTATAGCGAAACTGATATTCAAAGAGGTTAAGTGACTTTGCTATCAATAAAACTGAGCTACAGCTGCTACCCCCGACATCGGTCATGACCATTACGGGAAATATGTATCGAAACTAACTAGCACAGTTTTTTTCCACGTGGTAAGTATTAGATAACATATTTGTTGTATCAAGAAAAATTATTTCCTACAATGCCAGTCTGTCTCCACTGGCAAAAGTGTATGGCAACAAAATATTTTTTGCCAAGATTTGGGCTTTAAAGGGAAAACAGCGTAAAAGTAATAGGAGCCAGCGTTTACTTAACATCTATTAGGGTACCAGTCACTCTCCAGGGACGTTTCTATTATCATTCCCTTTTACAAGTAAAGACATAGGTTCAGAAAGATCGAGTAACCAGCCTAAGGTCTCAGTCCAGCCCGAGGCTCCACAGTTTGCTCCCAGAACTGCTAAGTACGTGCCCCCCTGCAGGTGGGGGCAGTGCTTGGTGATGCAGAGAAAATCAAAAGCAACGCAAAGGAAAGAGTGAGAATCTGAGTCAGCAGCCCTTGAAACATCTTATCTCATTGTCTGGAACATTCTTTCCAAGGCCCTTTTAGGAAAAACCTTACGCAGAATTGAGGGGTTTTGTTTTTCTTACTGAAATCTGCTGCTTCATACTTACTTTGCCAATTCAACCATGAGTTCACTAAAGTTATGAACCACCTCTTAGGGACCTTTGTGTCTGTTAAACATAGATTCTTGAATTCAGGGGCCCTCAAATGCTTGATTTAATGTATGGTTTCCCCCTGGAGCTTGGCTCCTTGTTAACTCCAGCAAAGATTCCATAAATAAAATGCTTGAAGTGGATTCTGATGTCAACAAATACCAGAGGAAGCCGACTCTAATGTGAAACAGAAGCGAGGGAAACAAGTGCTGTAGAAGGCTCACATGCTAAACAATAAATAAAGGAAACAAAAGGAACTGAACACATCCAGGAAGACTGACTCACTCTTCCTTTCTTCCCTTTCTTCCCTCCCTCTCTCCCTCTCTTCCTTCCTTCCCCCCTTCCTTTCCCTCCCTTCTTAACCCTCATTCTATTAAACTGAGAGGGTGCAACTTCTGAGAAACCATTATCTTCTATCACCCCTCAGAGAAGGAAGATCTGGGGTCAATTATGACATCCCCAATTACCCAATCATCATCCCCACTGAGTAATTCAGATGACACTACCTAAGACACTGTGTTAATTATATACCAGATGATGACAGATGTGCCCCTGAAAACTGATTGCAGATCTAAAGAGGGAGTCAGAAGGGGCTGATGAAAGAAAGATTCATAGGCGAATATTTGGCAATGTGGCGCATTAAATGCAAACTGCACTAAACGATTATCTTATTCATGATGGGTTCATAAACCTTTTTCATGACTAACAGGAAAAAAGACATTTCATGGTCCTCTGTCTAAAAGAAAGATGCTAATATAGTTAAAGCAGTACAATTTCGCTGTTACAGAAATTTCTCCTAAAGGAGACTGAGGCATTTAACATGTCAAGCGTTAAACCTCAAAGTACAGTTTGGGCAGTTTAGCGTGTTGTAATCACAGCGGCACGGTTCACCCAAATAACCCTACTCCAGAACATGAAATCATGCTACTCTCGCGAGGAAAGATCCCCTGTCCTGGAAAACGGAGTTCAACCACACAGGCAAAAAAATATTTCAAAGGCACCTCTCAAACCTTAGCAAACTAGTTCTCATTTGCTCTGAGGTCACATTTTCCACCAGCTCTTTCTGCCAAGAAATGCAAGTGTACCTCAAGTTTATCACTCTCTAATCCCTAATAGAGTTAAACTTCTCCTTCGTGCCATGACTGGTTTGTGTATTTCCAACAAGAACTCTGTGAAGCCAAGAGCGGATGAAGATTCCCAGAAGAGTGGTCTTGCAAAGATGCTGATAAAACGGCAAGAGCCAAACCATGAGAAACTAACAAAGCTCTAGGCCCCAGATGTCCTTGAATGGTTTCCGTCTCTTAGGAACCAAAAGCTGAAGGGCTTATTCTTCTGTTTCAGCACTCCCTTCTAACCCCCTGTTTAGATCTGCAAAATGAAACACCAATAGGAACACCTGAGAAATAAAACCTAACCCTGTCATCACACTCACTGCTGCAGAGACCGACAGAGTATTCCAGGGAATAGCCAAGTGCCAAACTCTAAATATTTCACCTCAACTTATAAAACTTTTCAAATACAACTTTGAAAATGAGTCATGATCTGGGGAAGGAAGGCTAGCATGAATCATCCCAGAACTTTTAGAAGATTAAATTTCAGAGAATTTAATGAAATCTGGCCAAGTGTTAAGAATTAAGAAATATTATGAAATTAAAACTCAGGGGCTAAGGAAACGCCACGGCGATTTCTGCCACCCCAAACCCAGGATACAAGGCCACACGTGGTTGGTAGCATGGTTTCAAAATCATGAATGAAATACCTGATTAGCTGAATCTGCATGTTTGAAGGAAGGAAATGAGTTAGAACGAAGTGACATTATTCATTCCCCTGACCAGGTAGATGGTTTTGTAGGTAAGCATTAGAAATCTAAACAAGAGGAGTTCCCACTGCGGCACAACAGGATCAGCGGCATCTTAGGAGCTCTGGGACTCTGGTTCGATCCCCAGCTTGGCACAGTGGGTTAGAGAACCAGCATTGCTACAGCTGTGGCTTGGCTGCAGCTGTGGCTCAGATCTGACCCCTGGCCTGGGAACACCATATGCCTGTGGGGGCAGGGGGATCTGAATAAAGAAGTTTCTTACCCAGATTCTCCAACACATTCTGCAAAAGCTTTGCAAACCAACAGATATGCAAATATGACAATGCTAACTGTCACTAATACACTTATTTACTGGTTCCGATCACTTCGCTGTTATTAGCAAATCATTTTAACCACTTGATAGGACTCCTCATCCTAATAGCTAAAAGTATAACAAAAAAATTTAATAAAATAAAGCGGCAGCACTTTCGTGGATTCCTGTGAAAAGCAAACAGGGAAAGAATAGGAAGAATAAGCAGAGTATGTTAACTTTCTCATTGGCACACTGACTTTTCTGCAACCTCTGAGCAGCGGGCACGACCTCCTTCATGAATACTGCAGAGCCTTTTGTGAAAAAGTCCATCTCCCCCAAGGAGTAGCTTTGTAAGTGACTCTGCAACTTTCTCCTGCCTGCCACAGAGCACTGCCACTGGGGACCTCAACATGCAGAGCCCTTTGCTGTCACTGTCACAGCCCCCTCGAGTCCTGGAGACCCACGGGTCTAGGAGAACCTTCGTTCTTGCTGGAGGAAGACTCTTACACGTTTATTTCCTCTACAGCCCCACTCGATTGGAGAACACAAGCAGCTACTTCCTTCTATCAGAGCTTAAATTCTACGAAATAAAGCTCCACAAAATAATAGAGAAGATACACTAACAAATCATCACCTTTCTATTTTTCTGGAGAAATGTTACCTTAATGTATTTTATGAAAGAACGCTGTTATGTTTACAGTTTTTGCGATGGGAAAATTATACGCTACGTTCCCCTCCTTGACTTACTAACCGGAGTCTGTGATTCTGTTACATACAATGGTTCATTAAAGATTTATTTTTTATGCCGTATTGAGATAAAGACCAACACCCACATTCACAGACTATATAAGGCTAAGTGGAAACTAGGCAATGACATTTCAGGGACATATTTTGCTTGCTATGTCTGCCAAAAGGTACAACAAACCACATCACTCACAGAAGAAATAGACAAACAAGATGAATTTCATATAAACTATGAAATCATACTTTCAAAAAGACAGACTGCAGAGACAATAGCACTCGAACACACTGAACTATACTCTTGGCTCAAAATGGCATTAGCTTTGGCACAGGGTGTTCAGACCCTGGGACCCTGAATATGCCCATTTCTGCCTCTCTTGGCAACTGGCAACACCACTTCATTGTTAATGATGCATGACCCATTAGTTCTGTAAGGAGAGCCACAACATGTGCTGACTTAGCTTTTTTCTGAAATCTGGAAAGAAGAGACCCTTTCAGAGGCTTCAGAAGCGCTGTAACATTAAGCCCAAAACTCCCTTTCTCCCTCTGTGGATTCTCATTTCAATTGCAAACACCTTGTAAGACCACAATATAATTCTGCATCCCTGGCTAAGTACATAACCACCCCAGGCTGTGGCTAACCACTCAGCATCTGAAACCGTGGACAGAGTTTCACTGGCGCTTGCCCAGTGCTGCAAACACACTCTTTTTATGCACCTAGTCTGCACTGGATCACCTAATAAATGCCGGCATCACTTTGGATGTGATAATTGTGCTTTTTCCCAACTGCCTGATAGCTTTTTGACGATGGAGACCATATCCTAAGTTCTTTGCTAGGTTATAACACATTACTGTATGCATGGCAGGCCCATGATAAATATTTCTTTTTGCAAAATAATTCTCACTTATAGAGATGTGAAAAATCCAAAAGCAGATACAACTCTTCAAACTTTTCCACTCAGGAGTTCCCATCATGGTTCAGTGGTAAGGAACCCAAGTAGCATCCATGAGGACTCGGGTTCAATCCCTGGCCTTGCTCAGTGGGTTAAGGATCCGTGAGCTGTGGTATAGGTCACAGATGTGGCTTGGATCCCACGCTGCTGTGGCTGTGGTGTAGGCCGGCAGCTACAGCTCTGATTTGACCCCTAGCCTTGGGACTTCCATATGCTGCGAGTGTGGCCCTAAAAAGACCCTCCCCCCAAAAAACTACCAAAACTTTTCCACTCGGATTCCTAAATTCACAAAACTTACCACATATCTCAGACAGGCTGTGGTTCTCCTTGAGCAATTAACTGGCTAAAGGGCAACTTTGTTTATATTTCATTTATTGTAGCAAGAAAATGTAACCCTATTGAGAAGTGAGTTATAGCAAGCCAGGCACTGTGCCCTGAAAAGGTTTAAAAGACCACACCTCACCGAGTGTTCCCTGGTGGTGCAGTGGTTAAGGGTCTGGTGTTTTCACTGCAGCAGCTTGAGTCACTGCTGTGGTACAGGTTCAGTCCCAGGCCCAGGAACTTCTACATGCTGTGGGCATGGCCAAAATGAACAACCCACCAAGTAAAACTTTAAAAACCAGAAATATGCAAGACTACACCTCACTGAATCCTCTTTAGAGGGTACGGGATTCTTACTCCCTTTTAAGCAAGGAGGCGCTACAAAGAGTTAACCTACCTCTCTGGCATCTCACAGCCACCATGGCAAAGCCAGAATCCACACCTGGGCACTTTGGTGGTGGAGCCCAAGAGCTTAAACTCTCTGCTCTTAGAGAACCTCCCCCATTTATTACCGGTTTATGACTTCAACCTTGAAGATACTTTCACAGACTTTATTACATCTAATCTCAATAAGTAACTTGGGAAGGGTAGATACTATAAATGAAAAACAGATAGAGATAAGAATTTTATGCACACAGCAATAATGAGTACATCAGACAGAGTAATGAATTCTTCTGTCTTAAAATCCTATGCATGATGCTTCTCACAAACTCCCCTCCATATGTAACCTTATGATTAGACGGTAGCTGAAAAGGATATGGTTTGGGAGTTCATGGTTTTATGACACATTTTGCTATGGAGTGGAAATACAGAAAATACAGGTGGTCACATTTTATGAATAATTTTTCAAACCTCATTTCAATCCTGCCTGAGTTTTCCTATGGGGAGGAAAAAAGTATGAAAACGTATATACAAGTTTCCAAAATCCTGACCCCTCCCCAAGCCTATTTAACCACCGAACTCCTAGAGTAACTAATATACATTACTAATCCTTTATTATGGGAAGTTCCTGATCACTTGTTCTTGGCCTTTGACCATTGAGCCTGACACAGAGTAGACGCTTCATCAACTTGTTTTTTCCATTTGCAGTCATTTAACTTCCACTAGTAAAAGCTTACATTCCAGGCTGTGACAGATTGCACTACTGTCCCCTATTCATCCCCTCCCCTGTACCCATGGCCTTTGCATATATTTCAAGGGCTTGTGCATGTGCCCCACGTTGGCCAATAAAAGGAAGCAGAAGTAATGTTTTGCCTCTAGGCTTCAAGAGGCCGTGGGTATTTCTACATGTTCGAGTGTGCTTCTGACATACCCTGAGAAGGCCTGGGCTAATCTGCTGCTAGCGGGGGCGGGGGGATGGGGGCGCGCGGATGACAGACACGGAGCAAAGCTGTCCCAGCCGGCCCCACCCCCTCTTTCTTGCAGCTCAGCTGGCATCAGCAGAGCTACTACAGCCAGCATTTAAAGGATGAGAAATAAATGCTTCGTTCTGAATGCCACCGAGTGCAGGGTGAGTTATTATGCAACAAGAAATAGCTGATAAAATTTTTCTTTCTTTTGTCTTTTTGTCTTTTTAGGGCTGCACCCAGGGTGTATGGAGGTTCCCATGCTAGGGGTCAAATTGGAGCTATAGTCAGTGACCTACGCCACAGCCACAGCAGAGCAGGATCTGAGCCACATCTGCGACCTACACCACAGCTCACGGCAATGTCGGATCCTTAATCCACTGAGCAGGACAGGGATCGAAACCGCATCCTCATGGATGCTGGTCAGGTTCATTAACTGCTGAGCCATGACGGGAAATCCTGATAAAATTTTTCTTTTTTTTTTTTTTTTGTCATTTTAGGGCCACTCCCAAGTCATATGGAGGTTCCCAGGCTAGGGGTCTAATTGGAGCTGCAGCTGCCGGCCTACACTGCAGCCACAGCAACACCAGATCCGAGCTGTGTCTGCGACCTACACCACAGCTCAGGGCAACGCCAGACCCTTAATCCACGGAGCGAGGCCAGGAATATAACCCACAACCTCATGGTTCCTAGTCAGATTCATTTCCTCTGCACCACAACGGGAACTCCATGATACAGCTTTTCAGTTGCAGTTATGGACTAGACGATTTTACTCAGTCCTCTGGGAAATTTTTATTATTAATCCTACCTTCTAACTCTATCAGTTCATATATCTGTTTACATTATACATTTTAAACTCATTTGTACAGGCCCTACCCCAGGTCTATAAATGAGAACTGCCTTCGGTATGTGGGATATGTATCTTTTTTTTTTTTTTTAAGCTGCACAGTCATTTTGTAATCATGATCAAGGACCCCTAGTTGACAGTCGCAAAAGATGAAGAGCCAGCCTATTCACATTCCAGATTTGGCCTCACTTTCACTTTTAGGCAGGGCTTCAAAATCCATGGGAGACTAGGACTTCTGTCAAGTTCACAGTGAAGTTTGTCAAGAATAAGGCTACCCCTGTTGGGACAATAGATGCCAAAGCCTCCTCCCTGCCACCCCCACTCCATTGGCCTAATACATGGTACTTGATGAACTGAAGTAGTTCTCATCAGCATCTCCAGAGGTGCTGGTGCCTTTTGCAACAGTGGTTCCCAGGACCTCTGGAGACGCTGATGTGAACCACTAAAATTCATCAAGTCTATGTATTAGGCCTTATGCTAAGTGTTTTAGCATAAATCCCCCCTTTTTTTTGGTCTTTTTGACTTTTAGGGCTGCACCTGTGGAATATGGAGGTTCCCAGGCTAGGGGTCGAATTGGAGCTGTAGACGCTGGCCTATGCCACAGCCACAGCAATTCCGGGATCCAAGCCATATCTGTGACCTACACCACAGCTCTCAGCAACTCCTGATCCTTAACCCACTGAGCGAGGCCAGGGATTGAACCTGCATCCTCATGGGTACTAGTCAGATTCATTTCCACCGAGCCATGACGGGAACTCCCTGTTTTAGCATAAATCTTTTTTTTTTTTTTTGTCTTTTTGCCTTTTCTAGGGCTGCACCCATGGCATATGGAGGTTCCCAGGCTAGGGGTCTAACAGGAGCTGTAGCCGCCGGCCTTCGCCACAGCCACAGCCACGCAGGATCTGAGCCGCGTCTGCAACCTTCACCACAGCTCACGGCAACGCCGGATCCTTAACCCACTGAGCAAGGCTAGGGATCAAACCCGCAACCTCATGGTTCCTAGTAGGATTCATTAACCACTAAGCCACGACGGGAATTCCTAGCATAAATCTTAACTCATTCACTTTTAGAAAAGAGAGCAATGAGGTTATTGATTAGTACTCTGATGAAGGTTACAACAGTAATAAATGGTAGATCCAGGAATCAATATCAGAGCCATCCAAATGCAAAGCCCTCCCTCTTAATCTCTAAAACAAACCTTTCCTGCACCAACAGCTCTCACCAAGGCTCCAAGGAAAATGCATTTGAAGCAATGACTTCTCAAAGGTCTCTAGGGATGAGATGCAAGTTTGGCTGGGTTTGAGACAAACATTTTAGCCACTGTCAGGGCCAAGGTGGGATGGAAGGAATGAAGGGATACGGCAGGGGTGAGGAACTGGGGTGGGAGGGAAACTCGGTCACAGATGGAGGTCTGGGAGCAAGCATTTCACAAATAAGGTAATTTTTCAAATATTGGATGTCCAAAACTCAAAAACCATCTCAAGAAAATCCAGAGGCATGGTCCCCTATGTACCAACTTCACACACTAGATAGAGGGCGGATAGCATTCATCAAGTAGTATTTATTTGGTTGCCTTGATGAATTTATGATTTCTTTTTTTTTAAGACTCTGTATCTCTGTAGCTGGGATGAAGGGCTCTGGACATACCGCCAGAAGACATGGTTTGACCTTGACTGTCTACCAGTTACCAACTGCACCGAAAAAGTACAAACTGTTCCGAACCTAGGTTGATCTGTGAAACCACAGTCCAGGCCCCTGGAGCGGCTCCTTCTCCCACGTCCCAGGTGAAGAAGGACCTGTTACATGTTCACAGTGACTTCTCCGAACACTTCTTCACCCTTATTTAAAAGAAACTCCTGGAGTTCCCTGGTGGCCTAGCCGTTAAGGATTTGGCATAGTCACTGCTGTAGTCTGGGTTCGATCCCTGGCCCAGGAACTTCTGCATGCCATGGGCACAGCCCAAATGAGTTCAGTAAATAAAAAGTAAAACTACAAGGAGGCAAGTTAGAGCTGCCACTTTGAAAACAAACTTATGGTTGACTAAAGGGGAGAGGTGGGAGGGAAGGATGGATTGGGGTTTGGGGTTGTCGTATGCACAGCGCACTGCCTGGAACCGGTGACCAGCAGGGACCTGCTGTACAGCACAGGTAACTCTGCGCAGTGTTCCGTGATAATCTGTGTGGGGAAAGAATCTGAAAGAGAATGGCTACGTGTACGTGTATGACTGAATCACTTTGCTGTATAGCAGAAATTCTCACAACACTGTACATGAACTGTATCTCAAAAGAACTTAAAAAAGCATTTAAAAAAACGAAGAAATTCTCTATTCCTTAGAGTCTCGCACCGTCTAATTATAGCACTTGGGATTCATAGCTCTTTCCCTTAAGGCTTTAGAACTTGGCTGCTGGCCTCTCCGTCCCAAGTGTCCCTTCCATGACCCCTGCTGTCATTGTGAGTGACATCCCAGCCCAGGCTGACAGCTCCAGGGCGGCCGGTCCCGCCACCATCCCTCGGCCACTGCAGCCCAGTGCCGGTGCTGGACCTTATCCTTCAGAGCCACTCCCACTCCTGAATCCTTAAACCCCACCGCCTCGCCACCGACCGCAAACTCCCTGTTCTCTGACTCAGCCCAGCTGCACCTACGCGCGGCTCCCCGGACCTCAGCCCGCGTGTCACACTCCTTCCTCCCGCGGCTTGACTTCCACGAACTCCGGGACCAGGTCAAAACCCCATGACCGGACTGGCCTCTCTGTGCCCACAGCACAGAGCCGAAAACCCGACCTGCTGCACCGCAGCTCTTCACATTTTCAGGCCCTCACTTGGGCAGCGGCCGGCGGCGGGGAAGAGCCACCAGACGCGCGCCGCCCGCGGTGTCCCCGCCCGGCGCCTGAGCTGCTCCCTTCCCAAGCGCGCCCCCATTTCACTCGGGCTCTCCCACCCCATCATCGGCTTCAGTTTTCACCCTCAAAAACGCTGCAGTATTTACCTGCTGACCGTCCGCCTTCCCCCACCGGGGCCGTCAAGCTTCCCATCAGCGGAGGCCTCATCCCCAGGGTCGCAGCGCGAGCCCCGATCGTGAAGTCACTCAGGCCAAGTGGAGGCAAGAACACTTGCTCCAGGAGGCTTCCTGCCCAGGACGGGCGAGGTGCCCCCCACCCACGGGTCCCTCCACGCCGTCCCGCCGTCCTTCTCTGCGCACCCCTCACGGCCGGCGGCAGGGGCTCACGCTGAGAATCAAGGCCGCGGAAGCGGTCGTCTGTCTTCAGGGCAGTATTTTACTTCACAGCAGTCCGAGGGGACAGTGAGAGGACAGTCCGCAAGAAAAGGCTCCGTGACTAAGTCATCTGGGAGATGTTCACACAGGTGTCTTTGTGGCAGGATTCTTCAAAGACTTTAATACGATGATAGGCACTCAGTCTCCAAGGATGAAGCTTTCCCCAAATAGAACCTGAAACTGAGATCTATCTATCTATCCATCTAAAACTGATAATATGCACACACAGTATGTGTATGGGTATTTTTGGGGGGAGGGTATAATGGACTTTTTTAAAAATTTCTTGTTTCTTTTTTCCCCCATGGCATGCAGTGGCTTGATGTGGGATCTTAGTTCCCAAACCAGGGACTGAACCCGGGCCATGGAGGTGAAAGCCTGAGTCCTAATCATTAGACCACCAAGGAACTCCCGGATCTTTTTTTTTTTTTTTTGGTGGGGGGTACCACTGTTCCAGAAAAGAAGGAAAAACAATAATTTAGAAAACCAAACTTCCACAATTTAGTTCAGATTGTTTTCTAAGCTACCATTCATTTATAAAATGAATATAATTGGTAATTCCTTATAGTCAACAGTCTAACATTATCATCTGGTGTAGGGAAGTCAGTAAACAGTTATTTAGAAAAATGAACTCATTTAAAGAGGTAAACAGCCACAAATGGGACAGTGGGGCGGTTGCTAACATAGTCTCCTTAGTGAAATGGGAGGCTGCAAAGACAGAGGACACGTGGTTTACAGAACTCCTGGGAAGAACTACAGACCCCAGTTATCATCCAAGAGCACACCAGGTTTCAGAAAACAGAAGGGTTTTTAAAAGATAGAAAAATGGAAAAAATTTTAAAATTTTTCAAAACCTTTGTGTTAAGAAAGCAATTACAGACGTGACCCAGGCCCTTCCATATTATGCCATCGCTGTGTCGAACTGTCTCAGAAGTGGTAAGACAACTTGGAGAAATCAAAAAGCCAAAAAACACTGATACATGCCACGGGCCCTTCTCACACACACATAAACACAAAAAACATAAATTGCTTCTTATGAGTGACTGAAATTTTAAGACATTTTCAGTTATCTTGTCAACACATTAAGCACTGCCTTATCTAATCTGTTTACTTCACACAGGAGTCCCTACCATGGTAATGTCTCAAAATATTTTGAACACAAAAGTATCATTCAGAAGAGAATGCTTTCAGAATGCAGAAGCTCATTTCCTGAATTTTAACATTGTATCACAAATACTGAATTCTGTTTCCCAGTGGAATTCCCTTAATCAGGAGGTAGAGACTCCACCGTATTTTGCAGCCCGCCAGATTCCTTAAGGCCTGTGAAGCCCTTACTTAGACTTTTTTCCCCATCTCTCTCTTAATCTCATTTTGTTACAGCATCTGTTGACACAAGGTGACTCAGAAACTGGAACTAGTGTAACCTACTATTAGTTGGACATTTTTACACATTGTAATTAGCTGACACTCCATGACTGTTATTAGCACAGTTAGTTATCAAGTCCACAACACCCTCACATTCTCCTATCAGAGAGAAAGATATGTATTTCAGCTTTAATTCGAAAATGTCGGCACAGCTTAACTTTTTCTATCCTCTAAATTGGCTTCCCCAAATTAAAAAAAACAAACAAACCAAAAAAAAAAAAAAACATGGCCTGGGTTAATCATATATGAAAGTATTCTTTTCTAAAAGAGAAACAGTAAACTCCTTTTGCCATGCTGATATTTTACATTAGAGACAGCTTGCTATGACAGAATAGCTGAAATTCAAAGTGCATTTAGCTTTGTGATCTGGAGAGTCTACATTTGCAAATTCACCTGCCTTCTAAAATGTATTTTTAGTCTCCAAATTAATACTCATGGCACTTTTGTGGTCATTCACTAACGTGAGCACAGTGACAAAAAATCTGAATCACCGGACAGTTCCCAGCTGAGGCTGAACAAAGCAGCGCCCTGCTGCCCTGTTCCCGCTCACGTACTTCTCACGGTCTAGTTCGTGCCACCATTGCTGCATCGCGCCTGCTCTCTTAAGACGGTCCCTAAATGTAGCTGCTGTTTCCAGGCTCAAGGTGGTTTTCATGCGCCTTACAGAGAAAATGCACCTGTTAGATACAACTTCACATGGGCACGAGTTCCAGCACAGTTGGCCCTGGGTGCGATGCAAGTTAACGAACAGGAGCCATTAAATAAGGCATCTTTCAACAGACCACGCTTAAAACAAGGTTACGGACCAGCAGCTTGACGAAAATTGTGGCCGGGGACTTCTGGGAACCCCACTGTTGCTCCCCAAGAGCAACAGGTGAGCGTGAGCTAAGTCAGCGTCTGCAGCTGACCGTCAAGAACGTCCTGCACTGTGTAGCCGACCAGCCCGCCCCTGGACAGCAGAAGTCAGCCGGCCCTCCGGCGCGGACCGACGCCCCTCTGAACTAAACCCGCCGGAGTACGGAGGGGGCTCCGCTCGCCCTGACCCTGAAGCACAGGCAGCGTGCGCGCGGAGGAGGAGGGAGCAGCAAGCAGCCGGTTTCCATCTGGCGGAGGACAAGGGAGCCCTTCCAAGCCTCTTGAGACCCTAAGAGGACAAAGACGCCACAGCTTGTCCCTCACGCCGGGCGGCTGCGGTCTGTGTGTGCCCACAGGGCTCCATACCGGCTTTAATGTTCTGAAGTTAATGGTTTGAAATTCCTAGTTTCGGGGTTTGTGTGTGTGTGTGTGTGTCTTTTTAGGGCCACACCCATGGCATACAGAGGTTCTCAGGCTAGGGGTCGAACTGAAGCTACGGCTGCCGGCCACAGCCACAGCCACACCAGATCCGAGCTGCATCTGCGACCTACCCCACAGCTCAGGGCAATGCCAGGTCCTTAACCCACTGAACGGGGGGCCAGGGATCAAACCCACGTCCTCGTGGATACTGGTCGGGTTTGTTACTACTGAGCCACGTCTGACAGGAACTCCCTGCATTTACATTTTGCACTGGGCCCCACAAAGTACCTGCCTGGCCCTGCCCACAGGACACCTCCACTGCTCTTCAGTAGGTCAGTCCCAAGAAAGGGAGACTCTCCTCCACCCAGTGGGGAGGGACAGCACCTGTCTCCCAAAGGAGGAACAGAAGGTCCTTTGAAGATAGACAAGGAGGTGACCAGTGTCTGGGGATGTTTCCCTAAGGCTCAGGGCATTTCTACCTCTAACAAAAAGGTTTCTTCTGACAAGGAACAGTGACTCTGGGACCCAGTCCCTGTGGTCGCCTAGGATGGTCACAGGCTCAGATAAGGGATCCAGATAAACATTAAAAGGGGGCCCAAGTCATTTACTCTCCAGACCATCTCGCAGGTTCTTAGCCTGCTGTTAGCCTGATGTGACTCCAGAAAACAGGACAAAGAACTACATATTCTGCACAATTTGCTCCCGTCACCATGCAGTTCTTTGTCCTGTTTCCTGGGGTCACGTCAGGCTAACAGCAAAATAAGGATATTTGCTATGTCAACGAGGTTTAAATTCTACTTAGACAAAAACAATAGTTTGTTTTCTTCACACAAAGAACATCCACTTTAAAACAAAAAAACTCCCACACAAGCAATGTGTGATATGGAATTCAACAAAAAACATTATTTCTATCTCCTTAGGCTAACATTAAACTGAAGGGGGTATTTTTAAGAACAAATGTTTCATTTATTCCTGGATGGAAATGTACTAGGCTTTTTTCTGCCTCAAACATAATAACAAGCTGCCATGCCCTCTTAATCAAATAATCAACTTACCACGGGAGCCAGACTTGGGGCCCTTGATATTTCTGCTTGTTCAACCTTTAGTAGCCCCCTAGGACACCAGGGCTTTGAAAGGTTTCTGTGGTTGGGCCTGTGGCCAGCTCTGCGGTTTGGCAGGTGTATAAAGGGCCTTGGGGTAGCCCTTTCCAAACCCCGTGCTGCTCTGTGCACATACCAGTTTTCCGGGGGATCCACATTACAGACCTTGCACTCAGTCTGGATTCACTGCTTCACGTGGTTTGCCTCCACTGCACTTCTGCTGCAGCTCTGGACCAAACCCTGTATGCTGTGCAGCCCTCCTCCTTCCGTTTGAACATCAGTCCAGTGGCAGAGTGATCCCAAAGCTGAGTCTTATTACATCACTGTTTCATCAAAAGCTGACTGACAGTCCTGATCCACACGGCCCTCCTGTGAACTTGTCCAGTCCTCCCTCCAAATTTCTCCAAACTCATTTCCTCCTATGACCTGATGTTATGCTAATTCCCCTTAGTACGGCCATTCATTTTCACAGTGCTTTTCCCTTGTTGCTGGTGTGTGTGTGCGTGTAGGATGGTGGGTAGGAACAGTTTCTTCAAATCGGCTTCCCCAGCTGCAATCTACTTTACATTCTGTTTCTTCATGGACTCCTCCCAAATCCCCCAGTTCATCCGTGTGATACACATCAATCAGTTGAAGAATAAAAACCATACGATCATCTCAATAGACACAGAAAAAGCTTTTGACAAAGTTCAACACCTATTTATGATAAAAACTCTCTAGAAGGTGGGCTTAGAGGGAACATGCCTTAACGTAATAAAGGCCACATGTGACCAAACTATGGCTAACATCATCCTTAACTGTGAAACACTAAAAGCATTTCCTCTAAATCAGGAACAGGACAAAGATGCCCACTCTCGCCAATTTTATTCAACATAGTTTTGGAAGTCCTAGCCAGGTCAACCACAGAAATAAAAAAAAAAAGAAATAAAAAGAATCCAGATTGGAAAAGAAGTAAAACTGTTACTGTTCGCAGATGACACGATACTATACATAGAAAATCCTACCAGAAAACTACTAGAGCTCATCTATGAATTCGGTAAAGTTGCAGGGTACAAAATTAATGCACAGAAATCTCTTACATTTCTATATGTGAGCAATGAAATATCAGAAAGACAGATTAAGGGAAAAAATCCCACTTAACATCACATCAAAAAGAATAAAATACCTAGGAATAAACCTGCTTAAGAAGGCAAAAGACCGGAGTTCCCTTTGTGGCTCAGTGGTTAACGAATCCGACTAAGAACCATGAGGTTGCGGGTTCGATCCCTGGCCTTGCTCAGTGGGTTAAGGATCTGGCGTTTCCGTGAGCTGTGGTGTAGGTCACAGATGCAGCTCAGATCTGGCGTTGCTGTGGCTGTGGCGAAGGCCGGCGGCTACAGCTCCTGTTAGACCCCTAGCCTGGGAACCTCCATATGCTGCAGGTGTGGCTCCAGATAAAGGCAAAAAGGCAAAATAATAATAATAATAAAATAAAAAAAGAAGGCAAAAGACCTGTACTCTGAAAACTACAAGATGTTGATGAAAGAAATAAGATGACAGATAAGAGACAGAAAGATATACAATCTACATGTGCAGTGCAATCTTTATCAAACTGCCAATGGAATTTTTCACAGAACTAGAACAAAAATATTTCAAAATTTATATACAAACACAAAAGACCCTGAAGAGCCAGAGCAACCCTGAGAAAGAAAAACAGAGCTGGAGGAACCAGGCTCCCTGACTTCAGACTACACCACAAAGCTACAGTCATCAAAACAGTATGGTGCTGGCACAAAAGCAGAAATAAAGACCAATGGAATAGGATAGAAAGCTCTGAAATAAACCCACAGACCTACGGTCAGTTAATCTATAACAAAGGAGGCAAGAATATACAATTGAGGAAAAACAGTCTCTTCAATAAGCGGCACTGGGAAAACTGGACAGCTACAGGTAAAAGAATGAAATCAGAACACCTCTCTAACATCATACACAAAAGTAAACTCAAAATGGATTAAAGACCTAAATATAAGACCAGTGCTACAAAACTCTTAGAGGAAAACACAGGCAGAACACTCTGTGGGAAAAAAAATTGCAGCAATATCTTTTTGGATCCACCTTCTAAAGTAATGGGAATAAAAACAAAAATAAACAAATGGGACCTAATTAAACTTAAAAGCTTTTGCACAGTAAAGGAAAATGTAAACAAAACAAAAAGACAACCCATAGAACAGAGCAAATATTTGCAAATGAAGTGACTGATAAGGGACTCATCTCCAAAATACACAAACAGTTCATGCAGCTTAATATATATTAAAATAAAATCTTAATCAAAAAACGGGCAG
>PVHT020000257.1:17177672-17231656 GCA_004024745.2 Catagonus wagneri | reverse complement strand
ATGCAATAGCCAGGTCATGGAAACAACCTAAATGCCCATTGACAGAAGAGTGGATAGGGAAGATATGGTACATACACACAATGGAATGTTACTCAGCCATTAAAAGGAACGAATTACCAACATTTATAGCAACATGGATGGACTTAGAAATTATCATGCGAAGTGAAACCAGTCAGACAATTAGACAGCAACACCCAATAATACTGCTTACATGTGGAAACTAAAAAGACACAATGAACCTTCTTACAGAACAGACAATGACTCACAGACTTTGGAAAACCTTGGTTTTTCAAATAAGACAATCTGGGGGGGTGGGGGGATGCACTGGGGGTCTGGGATACAAAATCTGTAAAACTGACTTGTGATGATTTATGCACACCTATAATTGAAATAAAATCCATTAAGAGAGAAAAAAAAAAAAAAACGGGCAGAACACCTAAATAGACATTTCTTCAAAGAAGACATACAGTTGGCCAATAGGCACATGAAAAGATGCTCAACATGGCCAATTATTAGATAAATGCAAATCAAAATTACAATGAAGTATCACTTCATACCGGTTAGAATGGCCATCATCAAAAAGTCTACAAACAATAAATGCTGGAGAGGGTGTGGAAAAAGTTAACCCTCCTACACTGTT
Source organism: Catagonus wagneri (assembly GCA_004024745.2). Taxonomy (NCBI): domain Eukaryota; kingdom Metazoa; phylum Chordata; class Mammalia; order Artiodactyla; family Tayassuidae; genus Catagonus; species Catagonus wagneri. Next base: position 17,231,016 of record PVHT020000257.1, on the reverse strand, counting down.
GGTAGAAATGTAAATTGGTACAACCACTATGGAGAACAGGATGGAGGTTCCTTAAACTAAAATTGGAACTACCACTTCTGGGCATGTATCCAGAGAAAATCGGAACTACCACTCCTGCGCATATAACCCAGCAATCCCACTCCTGGGCATGTATCCAGAGAAAATTGTAATTCGAAAAGATATACGCACCCCAGTGTTCATTACAGCACTGTTTACAATAGCCAGGACATGGAAACAACCTGAATGTCCATCAGCAGAGGAACAGATAAAGAAGACGTGGTACATATATCCAATGGAGTTATTACTCAGCCATAAAAAAGAATGAAATAAAGCCATCTGCAGAAGCGTAGATGGACCTAGAGATTATCACACTAAATGAAAGAAGTCAGAGAAAGGCAAATACCGTATGATATCACTTATATGTGGAATCTAAAAAATTCAATACAAATGAACTTATTTATAAAACAGACTTCAAAACACAGACGTCAAAAACAAACTTACAGTTACGAAAGGGGAACGGTGGGGGAGGGATAAATTTGGAGTTTGGGATTAACATATACATACTAGTATATGTAAAATAAATAATCAACAAGGACTTATTACATGTATAGCACAGAAAACTCCACTTGGTATTCTGTAATAACACTATGTGGGAAAAGTATCTGAAAAAGAATGGATGTATACATACGTATAACCGACTCACTTTGCTGTATACCTGAAGCTGACACAACACTGTAAATCGACTATATTCCACTTGAAAATAAAAATTGTATTGAAAAAAAAAACCTTCCAGGCAAAAATTCCATGGACTTAGGTCTGCTCTCTTATTTCCCCATATCATTACCTAAATTATTCTAAACATCATTTGAGGATGCCATTAATCAGGAGCCACTGTACAGTATAAACAATAAAAAACTGTATGTCTAAATTAGCCTAAATACATCAGCATGAAAATTGCAAATACAGCTGCATGAAAAGCCAAATCATTACTGGAGACAAGGCACCTCTTCAAAGCAATTTCTGCTTCGAGTAAAGAAGAAAACTTTGATTTTAGGAAGAAACACTATTGATTTTGAAAATAAAGCATGGATAGTTCTTCAATAAAAACACTTTACTTCTGATGACACATCTTATTAGCCAAAGCCTGGGAGTGTTTACATTTTTTAAAGCTATCCATAGTTTTAAAAGTATTCCAACAGGTCCATCATGACCTGGCTCATGTACTTTCCACGCTATGCTAATAATTTGAAGGAAAAGTACTTTTTCTTCTGCTACCAAGAAGCACCTTTGTATTCAAGTTTCTTAGCTGTCACATTGACTATCTTTTAAGTCATTCGTAAGTGTTATCAGGCATAGGATACTGCAGTACTTTTCATACTTTCCCAAATATCAATTTTCCCCATGGTCACAGATCACCAGATTGTGTCAGGTGCATACCGTGAAAGGAGGGGAAAAAATATTCGCTAGGCCAGGAGCACATAAGGAAAGGCAGCATTACATTCCAGCATCACTTCTAAGCAACAATCTCTACATCCATCCTGCTACAAGCATCTCATAATTGGACGACATAAAAAGCACAGGGAAAATTAACTCTTTTTTTTTTTTTGTCTTTTGTCATTTTAGAGCCACACCCACAGGAACTTTTTTTTTTTAACACTAACATTAAAAATAAAATATCACTTCTTTCCAGTCACTATGAGAATTGTGTGCAAACTCCAACCAAATGATGCTCTGTGGACTTCGGAGACTTGACAACTGAGCCATTTTCTTCCTCATTTCCTGCTAAAACCAAATCTTTATTCTCCGAAACTACTAAATTTCCTTATGAATGTCTGCTTCCTATATGGAATAGAGTTCAGGTACCAAATCCCATAAGCATTTAGGAAACTGTAAAAAAAAACATGACAGCGTTGAAATAATATCATCTGAGACAGTTCTGCAAACTTCAGTCCTTCACGACTGATCATCTCTGTGAACTCATTTTATGTTCTCCTGAGTCAACTTTCTAAAATGCAGATCTGATCCTCTTACCATTTTTCAACAGCAATCCGCAGCCTAATGGACGAGGCTCACATCCCTTGGAAATGCAGGGTGTCCTGTGCACAACCTTCTCTTGCCTTTTTTTTTTCTTTAATTTCAAAAACCTACACTCAGCCATACATTTCTACCTACATCTCTTACACTAGCCATTCCGAAGCCGCTCCCATTTCCCTCGGTACCCAATGTCCTTCCTCCTTATATCCATTATATTGGGCCATGGTTTCTCAGTCTCAGCACTTTTGGACCCGATAACTCTTTGTTGAAAGAGCTGTCCTGTGCACTATGAGGTATATGGCTGCATCCCTGGCCTCTACCCTTCACATGCCAGGAGCACACTCTCCTCCACCCCACTCCATTTAAAACATCCAAAAACATCTGCAGAAACTTCCAAATGTCCCCTCTAAGACAAAACTACCCCACTCAAGAACCATCAACTGAATCAGAAAGTCACTGGCTCACTAGATGTCATCAAGACTCACGAGGTCCCTTACGAGCCAAGTTCACCGCACCCAAGCTTTGGGGTCATATGACTCAACCCACAGCAATTCAACCCACAACAAGTCATAAGCGCGTCCCTAAAACCACACATCTCCAGGTCAGGAACAGGGAGGCTAATGGCCTATGATGCTCTCACACTGGAAGGTAACCAATGAGCTGAACCAGGCTTATCCTAGGTGCTCGTTCCCAGGGGTTTAAGAGCAAACATACTAAGACAGACAAGGACAGAGATGCACAGAAACCAGGAGTCAGGTGCAGTGAGTAGAAATGACTTGTCTTAGACCCACATGAAAAGAAGACACTTGAGAACAGTGAACTGAGAGCCGTCTCTGCGGGAAAAGAACGGCTTTGTCCTTTAGTTCACTGCAATGTCTAGTTATAAACCTGACAAAGCCCTCTCTGCTCCTTCGACTCCCATGTATCCTTAAATATGTCAAAAAAACCACAAGATCCAACTTGGAAAAACCTAGGACTACATGAGCTACAAAGCAAGCGACAGTAAGGAATTATGATCCATAGAATAAAATAAATTCTTCGCCACTTGAGGGTGTATATAAGTTTTGGGAAGTCAGGAAGCCGTTCTGAGGCAGGTCTAAAGACCAAAGGAAATAATCATGCTACATAATAGATTCTGGGAAACAGTAACTAGAGAGGAGTGAGATGGCTCTTCCTTCGGGTCTTGAAGACTAGCTCTGAGAGTAAATGAAAGGTGTTTGGAGCAAAGGCAGCCTCATGAAGCAAAGTGAACGGTCACGTCAACCTGTCTAATGGGAACCAAAGGGCCAAAGCTCTTTAGACATACGCTCTGTAACTTTCCTTATACAGAGATGGCATGATGCACCTCGGGGCACTCACGAGAATTAAATGACAACAAGTGTAATCCGTCTGCCACAAGAACTGGCACTAAATGTTGGTGTCTTTTCTTTCTCCTGATTAAAAACCATTAACAATATCTCTCACTACCTAAGTGTGAACCTTGTCTCACTAAATATTAAAATACAATCAGGGATTGGAAAGGGATTTATTGATTGATTGATTTTATTTATTTAGCTTTTTAGGGCCGCACCTGCAGCATGTGGAGGTTCCCAGACTAGGGGCCGAATCGGAGCTACAACTGCCGGCCAACACCACAGCCACAGCAACTCAGCATCTGAGCCATATCTGTGACCTACACCACAGCTCACGGCAACACTGGATCCTTAACCCACTGAGTGAGGCCAGGGATCGAACCCACATCCTCATGGACACTAGTCAGATTCGTTTCCGCTGCACTACGACGGGAACTCCAGAAAGGGATGTATTGAAATCAAATTACAGTTTGTATTTTCTGACTCCAATGCATGTATTTTCAGCTCCTCTGGGCACAAATCACACTGACTTCAACTCTCTTAATTCTGACAAGTTCAAGAAGTGACTGAGACGTTGATTAGTGCTGCCGAGGCAGGAATGCTCTGGTAGTGAAAATCACTTTTAAACTTCTAGAAAAGTTACATGTTTTATCTACCTGTCAAAATCTGGACTACTCTATTAAGTGAAAAGACATATAAAATGTTAAAATTTGAATTAAGTTACCTAACTGGGCTTTTTACCAGTTTCCATTTACACAACTTTGGCATTTTATAAAAAGAAACTGTCTTTTTAATTTGCATCTTCACAATGCCGGGTGTAGCCATAATATTTCGCCACTAAAAACACAGAAGTGAGACCAGGTGTTTAAATAAACTTAATCCTGGAGTTCCCTTCGTGGTTCAGTGGTTAACGAATCCGACTAGGAATCATGAGGTTGTGGGTTCGATCCCTGGCCTTGCTCAGTGGGTTAAGGATCCGGCATTGCCGTGAGCTGTGGTGTAGGTCGCAGACACGGCTCAGATCCCGCGTTGCTGTGGCTGTGGTGTAGGCCAGTGGCTGCAGCCCTGATTCGACCCCTAGCCTGGGAACCTCCATATGCCACGGGTGCAGCCCTAGAAAAGGCAAAAAGGCAAGCAAACAAACAAACAAACTTAATCCTTCAGAAACACAACCAAGGAACTAATGTCAATTTCAGTGAGTACCAATACCCGGATATCTAACTATCTTTCATAAATTCATACTTAAAATAGCATTTTGAGGACTTACCAAGTGGTCAAAGAGAAACATTTCAAAATATAACCAAATGCTTTTATGCTTACATTTAGAGAATCTTGCCATAAACCATTACAAAACAAAAAAAGGAAATCTCTAAATAAAACTATACTATTTCCAGTCTTAAAAGATCCTGAAATGCATACGGGAAAGCAGACTGCTCCTTCTGGGGGAATGTTGTATCGTTTCTACCTGTCCTCGGGCCCAGAGAATTAAACTTCCTTGTAGGTAAACCTCATGGCTATGAGCTTCCCAGCGCTTTGCTGGGAGTCTGGCAGCTGCATCACACTACGGCTCCACTGCTCCAAAAATCCACAGAGAATAGTCCTGAGAGCTAGTCATACTGTTCTGAAGTGTGATGCACCTTCTTATTCAAGAAAAATGCAAGAGGTAGGGCCGCACCCGCGGCATGTGGAGGTTCCCAGAGTAGGGGTCGAAACGGAGCTGTAGCCACCAGCCTTCGCCACAGCCACAGCAACGCGGGATCCGAGCCGCGTTTGCAACCTACACCACAGTTCACGGCAGTGCTGATCCTTAACCCACTGAGCGAGGCCAGGTATCGAACCTGCAACCTCATAGCTCCTAGTCGGATTCGTTTCCACTGCGCCATGACAGGAACTCCAGGTTCATTTTTAAATTCAGAAAATTGCATTCTGAAGAAGCAAATACACACTCTTAGCACTATTTTTTCCCATGAAGCAGTATTTAGTTTAGCTCCAATTCATTCCTCTTTTATGAGGCAGCAGAATATGGGTGACCATGGTCGAGCTTAACCTTCGCTCCCTAGACAAGCAAAAGCCTTAGTGACTGTAAGCCTAAAAATAAACACTTCCCCTAAAGAGAACAGAGTTAAACTGGTCCAAAAAAAGAGCTTCTTAAAGCGCAAGCAAGCTGATCATACACAAAATTTAGAGTCAGGTTTTACATGGAAGGGAAGAACCACAGATTTAAGATGTTCTCAAAAGCTGCTATGAACGCCCAAAAATTTCCCATTTATAAAATTGGCAAGCTGGACTAAATAATTTCCTATCTCAATTACACATTCTAAAATGCAATGCTAGCTTTGCACTGGCCCTTGTTTTTACCATAAGACATGAGGAACAAATGACTCTTTCATGAAATCTAATAAAACTTGTAAAGCAATATTATATATTATACATATTGGCAGAGGCTGTCATCAGTAGACACTCATGATAGCATACAAAAACAGCAAAAGAAATCCAAAAGTTAGCTATGACCAAAAGCTTTACTTTACTTTAAAGCTACTTTAAAGACAATTGTTTCAAGTAATACACTTGACTGAAGCAAAAAAGTTACCTGACTTCACTAAACACCAGAAATATATACTCATGGGTTTTCTGACACCTAGGCAAAGGTTTTTATAAAAACCGAATGAAACGATAGGTCTTTTAGTTCAAGATTAAGGTGATATAAGACCATAATGTGGGCTATTTGCTTAAAAAAAAAAAAAAAAAGTGTGTGTCTGGGGGTTCCCCACACAGCTTAACATCTTCAAGACCAGCTGGTCATCTCTTACCTTGAATATAAAACTGACACATGGGTCAACTGGTTTTTCTCCTTAAAACTACCCTCAAGAATGCAAAGTAGCAAAGGTGGAGGTGGTAAGAGGAATGCATATAGGCTTTTATTTACACAACAGATATTTTACAGGATGTACATTTTTCCATGTAAGGAATTAAGTACATCCATTGTGCCCAGCTTTCATGTCTAGTCCATTCACAAGTCTCTCCTGGCATCAGAAATACTGGGGCACATGCCAGGGGGTGTCGCCAAAGAGGACAACTTTGTGTCTACAGCTTTGCTTGTATCTCTCAAACCCCAAGATACATAAGAGTCTCTTCAAGTCATCTGCCTCTGGGAATCCCTCCTAAAGAAAGAAACTAATCCAATGCATGTTAAAATCTACATGTAGCAAGATGATCAAAGGATAAAAGAATGAAAGACTGGAAACAACCCAAATGGCAAGCAATAGGTGTAAGAAGTTACCGTCGATCTAGCCAATTGACCATTATTCATCATTACTCAATATTTAAGTATGAAATCTGAAGCTTATACAACATGGAAGAGTACGATTAATAGGTGAAACACCATGTTAAGTAAAACTATGTGTTATATATGTATTTAAAATGCCTCAGGAAGTTCCCATCATGCCTCAGTGGTTAATGAACCCGACTGGCATCCATGAGGATGTGGGTTCGATCCCCAGCCTTGCTCAGTGGGTTAAGGATCCAGCACTGCAGTGAGCTGTGGTGTAGGTCACAGATGTGGCTCGGATCCTGAGTTACTGTGTCTGTTGTATAGGTTGGCGGCTACAGGTCCGATTCGACTCCTAGCCTGGGAACTTCCATATGCCGTGGGTGCGGCCCTAAAAAGCAAAAAACAAAAATAAATAAAATAATAAATGCCTTAATAAAATCATTATTACTGGTTCCTTTAAAGACACAGAGTGAGGCTGGGGAGAAGGGCGGATGTGAAAAGAAACCTTCATTCTTTGCATTTCTCTGAAGTGCTTGAATTTTTCCAATAGAAATACACTGATTTTACATGGATAGTTTTCTTTTAAAAGAGAGCCCAGAAGATGTGTATATGAAAAAATTGGTAGGGGCACCCAACTATGAAAACACAATGTTAAAATGGAAGAATTGTGCCTTTATTTTTTTTCCTATATTTTCCAAACTTTCTGCAGCGCCATGTTCTTTTACTTACTTACTTACTTACTTATTTATTTATTGCTCTTTAGGGCCGCACCCGCAGCATATGGAAGTTCCCAGGCTAGGGTCAAATCGGAGCTACAGCTGCCGGTCTACACCACAGCCTCAGCAACGCCAGATCTGAGCCGTGTCTGTGAACTCACCACAGCACACGCCAGATTCCTAACCTACTAAGCAAGGCCAGGGATCAAACCTGCATTCTCACAGATACCAGTCGGGTTCGTTCCCCCTGAGGCACAAAGGGAACTCCACTCTTTAATTTTTTAAAAATTATACTTATAACCCCGAGTCGCCTTTTTGTCAAACATATAAGCATTCCTTAACCTATTTTTTCACTTGTCAGATCCTAGTCAAAGTATGATTTTTACCACACAACCTATTATTACACAGATTTTAGAGAAATCTCAGGTAAAACTGCATCACTGTAAAACCTAAAAAAAATTTTTTTGAGTTAACTTGTTTAGCTTTTTAGTTATTTGTCCTGTTCCTTATCCTTATCGCTGAAACCCTTCCCAAAGCCTGACTGACCACTGAGAGCGCACAGCGTAGCTAGAAAATGTGTGGGTCTAAGATCCTACTTTCTGGGTATGAGCCCCAGCTCCACCACCAGCTGCGTGATTCTGAGCAGGCGACTTGATTTCTTTTCACTTCGACTTGTCCACTGCTAACTGGAAATTGCAAACCTAACTCTCAAGGTTGCCATGAAGACTCATGGAGACAACTAATATAAAGCACAACATAGGAGTTCGCATAGTGGCTTAGCAGAAACGCATCTGACTAGCAACCATGAGGACGAAGGTTCGAACCCTGGCTTCGCTCAGTGAGTTAAGGATCTGGTGTTGCCCTGAGCTGTGGCGTAGGCCCCAGACGTGGCTCGGATCTGGTACTGCTGTGTCAGTGGCCAGTGGCTATAGCTCTGATTCGACCCCTAGCCTGGGAACCTCCATATGTCTCCGGGTGCAGGCCTAAAAAGATAAATAAATAAATAAATAAATCACAACATGGGAGTTGCCATCGTGGCTCAGTGGTTAGCGAACCCGACTAGGAACCATGCGGTTGCGGGTTCGATCCCTGGCCTCGCTCAGTGGGTTAAGGATCCAGCGTTGCCTTGAGCTGTGGTGTAGGCTGCAGATGCGGCTCGGATCCCATGTTGCTGTGGCGAAGGCCAGCAGCTATAGCTCCTGTTAGACCCCTAGCCTGGGAACCTCCATATGCCGTGGGTGCGGCCCTAGAAAAGGCAAAAAGACAAAAATAAATAGATAAATAAATAAATAAATAAATAAAAATAAAAAGAAAGCACAACATAATGCCTGACATAGTAAGTGATTAGCTATTATCTATTAGCTAACTAAGCCATTAGCTATTATTCTAATTATTGAATAATACCCATGACAAGATATATATTAATAATTATAATCACTGAAAAATACATTTATAACAAAAACGAAACTAATTTAATATAACTGTTATGTTCTATGTACTACTCCAACTTAGACATCAAAAGAATAAGGAAACAAAAGAGTTTGCAGTGATGTCATTTTTCTCTCACCTACACCTTACATTGCATAATTCACTGAGAGCTAAAATGGCTTTTCTTAAGCGTATCTTTGCCTAATTTGCCACTGTAGTCATTACTAACAGGATTTTAGTGTTTTCCTATAGTTTCTGATTAAAAGTGAGTAAGTATTATTTAAGGTCGGGGAAATTGCCTATACCATGGATAGCAGAATGGCAAAACCAACTTTACTTCAGCAAAACAAGAGGAGGGATATCTAAATGCTTTCTTCTGGAGTTTCTGCTGTGACACAAGACATGGGTTTGATCCCCAGGCCAGCACAGTGGGTTAGGGATCCAGCATCGCCATAGCTGTGGCATAGGTCACCGCTGCAACTCAGATTCAGCCCCTGGCCCAGGGACTTCCATGTGCTGCAGGGTGGAAAAAAAAAGAAAAAAAAGGCTAGATAGCACTGGGAACTACATCTAGTCACTTGTGATGGAGGATAATGTGAGAAAAAGAATGTATATACGTATGTGTGACTGGGTCACTTTGCTGTACGGTAGAAAATTGGCAGAACACTGTAAACCAGCTGGAAAAAATTAAAATCATTTAAAAAAAGCCTTCTTCTTTTCCCCCACTTTTCACATCACTCTTTGAAAAGAATGGTGAAATAAATAAAGAAACAAAGATTAAGCCTTCCTCCACTTTTTAAAGTCAGAGATAAACCTGCTTAAGTCAGCGATCAAAGAACAAACAAACATTTTGGCCCTTTGCATACTGAGCCTTCCAGCTGCAATGACAAATCCCAGTAGTTACTCAGAGTCTGTTGACTCCTGACTGAGATAAAGTTTTCATTACTTGAGATAGATCCGATCCCCACACTTCAGAGGTGTGAATTTAGCTAGGAGGCCAAAACACAGTTGCTTGGATTTGTATTACCTACAAAAGGAAATGCATGCATTGAGAGTAGGGTGAGAATTACAACCAAATTGTCCTCGTCCAGGAAAAAGTATATCGGGATTAAACGAATTCTAGGAAATACCTATAGTCAACCATTTGATTTTTCTGTGGCCAATTTTGCAAAGAGATTTTTTTGCATAAGAATAGTTGGCTCATTTCTAGTGAAATTCATCTTCACTAGAAAATGTGATGCTGGAAAAGTAAAAGACACAAAATAATTATTTATAGTATAGTACCCATGAAATAAAACTTTGTAAAAAGTAAGGATGGAAACCTTCATACACTCTAAGATGGAAGCACTCCAAGGGGTTGCCAAGTCCCCCTAGGAGGACCCATAGCACGCGGACAACTGGGGGCTGGCATTGGTCCCAAAGTCTGGAAGTGTTTTACCCCAAAGCACCAACTGCTAGCAATTTCTGAGTCTGCTTTGCCTCTCTGCCCATGACAAGAATCAACTTGTTTCAAAATTCTACTCAGTATGTTTCTTTTATGTTAAAACTGTGCTGTTTCTGGGAAAGCTAAAAGCTAGATTTTTTTACACATGTAGACAAAAGCTATATTTGGAACTTCCAGTTCCTTAACAGAATAGAGACATTTTTAAAAGATCGCCCCTCTGCAGCAGTTGATGCTAAGAGAGTCACTCTGATTTTCAAAACAATTAAAATGAAACCTTGTTTCCCCATACAGTTTAACTTAAATGTTCAAGAAGATTTTTGCTTTTAAGAAGAAAAACAAAAGCAAAGCATTTAATCTAGATTAATTGCAAGTCCAAAGAAAACTACACAGGGGACTAGTGATGACAACTATTTACTAATGATTTTTCCTAGTCATACCATCTATAAATATCGAGGTTGTACAGTTTTTTAAAACGGATCATCAAAACTCCACAAGCTTAAATCCTGATTTCTAAAGTTTCTCTCTAAATGCAGGTACAACAAATTGGGATGTCTTTATTTAATCCTCTGTGAAGCTGTACCACCCAATTGTAGGTCAGCCTCATACAACAAAGACAAATAATTTGAAGTCCAGGACAACAGAGGCTGCAAATCACGACATTCTAACACACTTGCCTCAATTAGATAAAAAGTGGAAAGGTTATAAGGATGTCTCTAACTTCCAAAATAAACAGAACTTACAGACTGTGACTTGATAACAAAGTTGGTATTTTAAGAACTATCATTTCCCTTTGCATCGTTTCACTTACTTTACACCGAGACTTCAAAGCCTCGGCATGACTAACATTTGGGACCTCAGAGAATTATGTTGGGGCCGTCCCCAATGTGCATGGTAGGATGGTCTGCAGTTTTCCTGGCCTCTGCCTGCTGGATACCAGTAGAATCCCCACCTCCAGTCATGACAGAATGATGGCAGACACTGCCAACTGTCCCCTGGGCAAAAGTGTACCCAGCTGAGAACCACTGCCTGACACTAAAGAAAACCCTAGAGTTAACATGGATAAAATCCTAAAAGTATTGGAAGTGATCTTATCAAAGAGACATAAAACATATGAGTTTATTGTGCTAACCAAGTCTGACCTTGTAAATGGAGACAATACTGCTAGAAAGATGTGATCATTCATTCTGGGGGAAGAAAAGACTTCAGGGACATCATTTGCACAGCCTAAATGCTACTGGCACATGACACAACACTGTCTCGTCAATCAGGAATGCTTCTGAGTCCACAAGAGAAAACCAGGCCCCCAAAGCACTGCTGTTAGGTGTCAGAATGGGATCGCTGACTGTTCATGATGAATCGCCAATAAATTGTTTACTCTCTATCCTTTGTGTCAAAGGTCAAACTAATCGAAATGAAAAATCACAGATCTGAGTAGGAAGTAACCAGGGAAAAACAACATCAAAGTCAAGGCAGGCCGTCTAAAATGCTGTACACGGACAACCCACAATCACATCTTAGTTCCCTTCTCATTCCTTTCTCTTCACCTAAGTAAAGCTGTCCTTTTCTTGAGAATTTTTAGTGAGCAGATAGTTTTGCATCTCCATTAAAAAATCCGTTCACGAAAAAAATCCGTTTACAAAAAAAATCCAAATGCACACTGTTCATCGAAAGGTCTGCATTCATTTTAAGCACAAGACAAATTTCTTAGGCTGTTTCAAAGCAAGACTTAATGCTCTCTTTACGCTTCTAAAATATACCAACCAAAAGAGAGGTTTGAAGTTTTAAATAGTTAAGTGCACATGCTGAATCACTGCCTAGAAAACTACAGCTTTTAAGGATACCTGGTAGTCTGAAAATATAATATGCAAAGCCATGTCTATCAAAAATCAAATCTATAATTTTTAAAAAGAAATATTTCAAAGTTTAAAAATATCTTTCTGCATACAGGGCATGCTTTAAATTCTAGAAAGACATAAATAGTAACAACGTGAAACTTGTAACATTTATAGTCACAGGCCAAAACCTCAATGATTAATTCAATAATGCAATTTTCAAAACCTGTTTGAAATCAGTCTTGTTTTTTTCTTTCTTAGTGTCCGAGCTTCTGCTTCTAAGAAGACATGAGAAAGAAGTAGTGGAAATCCGAACAGAAAGACTGGATTTCTGATGGCAACTATAATCTTGTTTCCTTTTAAATTCATTTAAAAAATTCTTTTTTCTTAACACAAAATTGAAAACCTACTAGAATTATTTTCTTGCTTTTCCACTTAACATTTTCCCATGTCTTTAAACAGTCCCCCAAACACTCCCATCATTCTCTGAGAATGCCAATTCACTGCACATTAATAAATAAGGGACACTTTCTTTTTAAAAATCCTGTCAATTTTCAGTATTAAAAATAATTTGCCTTCATTCACATTTTTCTTAGTGAGATGGAATTTTTTAATGCTTACCATGTATAATTCTAAATTGTTTGACCTTTTATCCACTTTTCCATAGTAGTGTTACTTTTTTTCATATCAAACTATATGTAACTCAATATAAACACATATAACCCTTGCTTATGACATCTAGAAATTTTTAATTTTTATGTCCAACCAATCAACTTTTCCTCTTGTGATTTTTCACTGCTTATACTTAGAAAATCCTTTCCCATTTCAATAACTACTGACATATTTTCTTCTAGTTCTTTTGTCTCATTTTGACATCTAAAAATATAGATGTCAAAATGAGACAAAAGAACTAAAAGATTTATTTTTGGTATGGTATGAGGATGATGATTTAATATCTGGTAGTGTGAGAGCCCATTAATCATTATTTCCAAAATTTTCCTGCTTATTTTTCCAGATTATCTTTTAAAATCACTATGTCAGGTATTGCGTCCCTTGCCCAAAACAATCTCATCTACTTTCTTATGGAAACTTCAATTAAACTGTAAGTAAAGAACATACAGAAGATATTGGGGACCAGGTGCTATCAGGTATCCTTATCTTCTTGTATCTGATTGTCCTAGAAAAACTTCCATAACTCATTTGCTTACTAACACCCAATATGTGCACTTTTTGTTTCAGAACAGGATTTTTCTTTTCTTACTGCATTGGGAATTCATCGTTTTCATTACTAAATCCTGAACTGAACATAGATCTTATATTTTGTCAAATGCCTCTGTGACATCTTTCTGGGATTATATGTACTATTATTTTTTTCTCTAGATTTCTTAATAGTAAAGCTATTCTTTAACATGTCGTAAGTCTACTCAGAGCAGCATATTATTTAATATGATGGTGATTTGGATTGACTGTGCTTCAGTTAACATTTTTACACATAAATATTTCTGGTTGGAGCCTTTTCAAAGATAATTTTTTTTAGATAACTATTAAAATTTCAGTGATTTCTATTTCAATTTGATATTCAGTTTCTATATTTCACTTACTTTCCCCCTGAACAGCATTCCTTTGGAGATTTCCAAATCTGTCTCAGTTAAAAATCTCCATTGCATTTCCTATTTATATGTCATTTATATTTTCTAATTCACTGCACCTTTGATTTTCTTTTTTCTGTTGTTAAGGTATCTTAAATTTCTGTCTTCCCCACGTCCACCAAGAAGCAGCTATTTGACTGACCAAACCTCCTTCCTGTATTGTGGCATAATTTATTTTCACTGATTTGCAAGACAAATCTTAAGGTGTTTTGTGTTGTGCCATGCTATGAACTCAATTTGTAAAGCATCTATTTCCATTCATACTGTGAACCTATCTTGGGGCAGGCTGCCATGAAGTGTTATCCCTTCTAATAATTAATTTAATTAATTAGAAAAGTCACTGTAACCCCACTATAATCTACTGGAATTATCAGAACCTTCTTAAAAATTTTTTTATGTATAAGAAAGAACCTAATAAATAGACCTATCCTTAGAAAAGTAGAAAACTAAGTGTGCTTTTCTAGAAGACAGTGCTCCAGTGTTTTAAATTATTTATCCTATGCACTGCATGAGCCAAACACTTAAAAATAAACTAACTATGTTAAAGGGAAGAAACAAAACGGAATAAAGAAACAAACTGAATGCTGGATACCATAATGTTTAATACAATGTAAAACTAAACAACCTAACTTCATTGAAATTGGGATAAAATACACTTTAAAAGCCACATGCTTCTGTTTAATCTGAATGTGGGGAAACTCAATATTTGTGTAACTGCTATTCACGCATTCTCGCAATTGGCTCAACTTTTTAAAGTCCACTCGATTCCCCAGTACATTGTTACCATAACTTGGCTTGCATTTTCCTGTGTAATTTATGTATATTTTTCAGAAATGTTGCTTAATTACCTCCACTGTTCCCTGTGAAACTTCCATATGGACATTCCTACAAAAGTACTTTCTTTAAAATGCATTGTCTATATTATACATTAAGTAGGAAGAAAGGCTTTTCTAAAAGCATTAAATATCTTTTACCTTGACTCCCATGATTTACCCAATCCCATAATGACTCTACTTATCAATGCATGTTCTTGTTCTTCAATAAAAGAATATCCCACCTAATGGAGGAAGCCTCTTCAACTTAACTTTTCCCTAAAAGTTCACCATTTCCCTTCCACTGGCCATAAGAAGTACACGATAGATCTCTCTACATTTACTTGTGAGATATTTGGGCAGGGACAGATAAGCCACTTGCGTTTTTCATGACAAAGGCTCATGCACACATACACACCTCACAAGGAGGACTCAGAAATTTCTAATGAACTATGAGGTTCACCTTGTTAAATACGTAGCCACTGTGGCACAGAGAGAGTTTACAAGTGAGGCGGAGAGCCTGGGGCTAGAACCATCTTACCTGCTTTCCGTCCAGCGTGCAGAGCCTCTTGACCACTCCTGAGTCCAGTTTAATGGCTTCGGTGATATCTGTTAAGACCTGTTCGAAGGAATGAGCCGTCTTCTTATTTAGAAGGATCCGCACAGCTTTTCTAGGCTTCACTCCACTTCGAATCACAGTCACTAACTTGGGCTTGATGAAGTCTTTACTTTCCTTCACTTCACTTTTCACCGAGGAGGGAGGAGCCACGGCTCGGGGCGTCCCGCCCTTGATGTTCACAGACCAGTTCGGATTAATATTTTTAGTGTAATCGACTTTACGAAAAGGTTCGTTGGACGCACACACGTAACTTTCACCTAAAAAGCAAAAATCAGTTTTATCAGTGTGGCTGTCCCCACCATAGAAGCGTTTTGTATGAGGCACAAACGCTGGCAACGCGTTAAACGAATCCTAAACTTAGCAACTTCAGCATTCTCCTCATACCCATTTGATTAATACCATCTAGGTGAGTTTTGAGAAAACAGCATGCATTGCAGAGTGAAATGCCCTGGACAAAGAAACTGGAGAGATACCTGGGTTTGATTCTGACCAAAGGTCACCCTGAATAAGCCCTCTGCACTTGGTTTCTCAACATCATCATCTGTCAAGTGAAGCTGCTGAACCAGGTGTATTCTAAGGTACCCCCTTGTTCCCAAAGTCCATTCACTAATTTTTTTAATGTCTTTTGTCTATTTAGGGCCACACCCAAGGCATATAGAGGTTCCCAGGCTAGAGGGCCGAATCAGAGCTACAGCTGCCGCCCTACACCACAGCCACAGCAACGCAGGATCTGAGCTGCATCTGTGACCTGCACCACAGCTCATGGCAATGCCAGATCCTTAACCCACTGAGCGAGGCCAGGGATCGAACCCACATCCTCATGGATACTAGTTGGGTTCGTTAACTACTGAGACACAACAGGAACGCCCACTAATTTAATTTTTAAGGTCTCATTCTGGAATAATTATTACAAAACTGGACTACAAAGTAACACAGTCATATAAAAACAAACCTATTTTCCTCCTCTTTCCTATTACAGATTTCAGTCCTATAATCAAAGAAAATTTACTACAGACTTCATATAGCTGACTATGTGATCATTTACTCAATTAATGAAGCACTGCAGAAATGAAGTTTTGAGAGCTCAAATAAACATACCTCGGGCCTTCTTTTTTTTCAGGCACTTTTTTTTTCTTAATTGAAGAATGTGAATTCAAAAAATCAGTTGAGGGAGTTCCATTGTGGTGCAGCGGAAACGAATCCAACTGGTAACCATGAGGATGCAGGTTCCATCCCTGGCCACGCTCACTGAGTCAGGGATCCAGCATTGCTTTGGCTGTGGCATAGGCTGGCAGCTCTGATTCAACCCCTAGACTGGAAACCTCCACATGTCATGGGTGTGGCCCTAAAGAGCAAAAATCAATCAATCAAATAAAATTAAAATTTGCTCTAGTAAATCAACTATATGGCAATAAAAATAATTTGTTCAAACAGACAATCTCTATCTGCTTAAATGGGGAAGGATATTAAGTAGCTAAAATGATGGGTTCATTACTCATGTAGCCCTCTGCTTAATTTTTACTAAGTAAAACATAAAAATTACACCATTTTTCAGTTGGCTGAGTCAATGTGCATTAATTAATTTCCAAAAGTATGTGTCCAAAATAATAATTTTTCATAATTATATGTTGAAAAATCACAAGTTTTCTCCCAGGAAATTCAGCAGTCACTCAGTTCTTTTAGTCTCCACTTTCTCTCATACGAGAGCAAAGGGTTACCGAGAAGGACCTTGTGTACAGCGCCGAGAAGTCTACTCACTGGTCTGTAATAACCTATGTGGGAAAAGAATCTGAAAAAGAATGGACATATGTATATGTATAACTGAATCACCGTTACACACCTCAAACTAACACAACACCGTAAAACAACAATACTCCAATAAAATTTTTTTTGGAAAAAAAGATGCAAGGGTTATACTCTAGCATTTTCTCTAAGGTATCATCTAACTCAAAAAGAACTCATTATTTTTTTCTCCACATATTCAGTATATTGGCCTCATTCTTAACATACTACACAAGCCTTAAAGGCTAAAAACAGAAAGAACCAAAATAGTGAAAGGGAGTTCTTCAGGAAAAGATATTAACACAGGTATTTAACTGTTATCGGGATGTTCTTAAAATTCTGAGTATGGAGAACTGAAGACTCCCAAAGGCACATGAACAATTCAGTAACCGATCAGACAGAAGGAGGTTCTGAAAAGAAGAGTGTCTCCTACTTAGAGAGTCGCTGCCCAAGAAAAGTTAGGGAACCAGTCACAGGGTTTAATGCTGCTTACACACCAATAACTGCAAATCTAGCCCAGCCATCAGCATTTAGTTAGAGAATTTCATCTCTGTTAAGTTTATCATTTTTCATAATGTAGTCACCTGGGAAAATGGCATGTAATTTCCAAAGTAGGTATAAATTTATTAAAACAGAATTATACGTCACATGCGTGTATTCATGAGCTAAAACAAATTATAATTTTGCTTTAATTTTATAAAGAAAGCCATTTTCATGTTGAGAAGCTCCATGATAAAAATTATGTCTTGATCCAAAATATTAAGATGGAGGATAAAAAAGGAACCTCAGCAAGAAAAAGTGATGTTTGTTTGTTTGTTTGTTTGTTTGTTTGTTTAGGGCCAAGGAGAAACCAGATGGGGGAAAGCTGTTTCCTATGTAAGGAGAAATGACAATGGCAAAACAAGACAAGTTTAATCTATCAGATTACCTTGATCAACCTAATCCCTGCAAAGCTGACATATCAACCAAGAGAGCTGCCTTTTAAATTTGTCTCTATTTTGCCTCTTTACATGGGTTCAGAATGTCAGAATGAAAACAGGGAAAAGAAGACTATTTTTTTATTTGCTGGCACATAGCTACAGATAAATTTTATTCCCTTCCCCTCTCCCTTCCTCTCTTCTGTTTCTATTAAAAACTTGTAGATTAGTTCTATAATAAATATGTAGTTTTATAAAAGTTTTATTGAACTATAGCTGATTTACAATGTCATGTTAGTTTTAGATGTACAGCAGTGATTCAGTTATATACATATATAAAAGAATATTCTCAGATTCTTTTACCTTGTATGTGATCACAAAATATTGAGTATATTCAGTAGGTCCTTGTTGGTTATCTCTTTTACGTACAGTAGTGTGTGTATGTCAACCTCAGCCTCCTAATTTGTCTCTCTCTACCCGCCCCCACCTTTCCCCTTGGGTAACCACAAATTTGTTTTCTATGTCTATGGGTCTATTTCTCTTTTATAGATAACTTCATTTGTATCTTTTCTTTTAGATTCCACACATAAGCAATTATCATATGATATCTATCTTTCTATGTCTGGCTTATTTCACTTAGTATGATAATCTCTAGGTCCATCTATGTTGCTGCAATTGGCATTATTTCATTCTTTTTTTTCTGGCTGTGTAATATTCCATCGTATATATAACATCTTCTTTATCCATTTATCTGTTGATAGACATTGAGATTACTTCCCGAGAAAAGCATAATTCGAAAAGATAATGTACCTCAATGTTCACTGCAGCATTATTTACAATAGCCCAGACACAGAAATATGTAAAGTTTTGAATGAGAGCTGGCAAAGGCCTGCTATACAGAGCCGCACCCTTTTCTGCACCCATGGCAGGCACAGCAATAGTTCACAGTGCACTCTTAAGCACAGACTCCCCCTCACCATTTGCACCGAGTACCTGCTATGCACCAGTTCACATAGTAGGTGCCGATACAATAGGAAACCCACCTTGGCATCCTTGGCACTCATGTTTCAGCTCAAAGTTTCAAGACACAGTTTGGAGGTCAGACCTATGATTCTGTACACTGGGCATAAAAATCCCCATAATACAGATGTCACACCGTCATAAGTGCAGCCACCGAGATAACCAGGCTAGCTTCCCTGGGTACGCTGCCCCCAACTCTATCAAACAACCTGCTGATTATAATTCTGTCACTTAAATCGATTTACCTACAGGGAGAGAATATGCTGACAAAAGCATTTAAGATTTTGGTTCCTTAGGCAGTTACTACTCTTACTGCTAATCAAACAGGAAATTCTTATTCTTTGTCAGACATCAGACACCTACAGGACAGAAACAGTCTCCCCTACCCAGACTGATGCTACTGCAGGGATTCATGTTTAGTATTTGTTACTCCCCTGCCAACTTGTCACTTCCCCGCGCCCCATCCTGGAGGGGAACATTCCTTCCTAGTCAAACTCTTCTGCTAAGGGCCTAGCATCACCCCTCACCCTCCAGCTTCCCTGCAGACATCAAGTTCTGTCCACTCCATCTTTTAAATATGTCTAAAACCACCGCTCCTCTCTGCCCTCAGAGAGGGCACTTCCCACCTGGAGCAATAAAAGAGTCTTCTGTTTTCTGCTCATTCTCCAGGGAGAGAACAGCTTCTCCAGATGACAGGGCATTTTCTGCTGCCACTGAGACAGTTGAAGAAGCACAGCCTCAGGAATGAACCTTGTAGACCAGTAAAATTCTACGTCGTGGGAGAATTTTTCAAACTCTCACCGGTACATATCAAACCCGAAATCACCAAAACAAGGGCCAATCAACTCACTTAAAAATTAAAGATTTAAAGCGTTGTGTGTGTGTGTGTATGTGTACACTCTTACAAGGATATATAAAAAAATAAGGCAGCCCTTGAGATCCGGAATTGATCTGAGATTCGGACCTCAGCGTTACCGCAAGCTGGTCTGACCCGTGTTCTTTGGCAGGACGTCATCTCACAGAAAATCTCTATCAAATGAAGCTACTCTGAGACTCTGACCAAGTGACACGAAAACAAGGTCACTCAATGACTGCCCCTTCTTCACCAATTACATATAGTTTTTTCCTCAATCGAGTCTATCCTTATCTGTAAATAGGATTTCAGGAGACAGCCAGTCATAGAATTGTCCCTCTTTGGTGAGTACCCAATACAGAATGAGTCCTCGCTTCCTCAGAGCCTCCTGGAAATAACCCAACCAAAGCCCAATTTCCATGACAGCTCCAAGACCCTCTCACTGAGCCGCCCTGAGGTGCCCTGCAATGTCCATCCTTACTTACCGCAGCGAGAAGTAGACTCGGCTTGTTCAGCTCTAGGTGTGCTCTAGCTGAACTTCAGCTAAAGGAAGCTGAGCTGCATACACACGCCCAGACGTACACTGTCTCTCCCTCGGTGTCTAATAAGGGTCCTTTGACCTCAAGGCACCAGTGGGAAACCGTTTTGGAAATTCTGACCCCCTTATTACTGTACTGAAGAGTACCTGCCATTACAGAGAACAAGCCAGGGGTTACCAGCGGGGAGAGGAGGCGGGAGGGTAACGCAGGCGAAGAGGAGTAAGAGCTACAGACCACAGGTCTGAAGGTAAGTCAGTCACAGGAATGCGATGCGCGGCCCCGGGAATACAGGCAGTATGTTATAATAACCCTGTATGCTGTGTAATCTACAAAAATACCAAATCGCTGTTATACACCTGAAACTAATAGTCAATTACACTTCGATGACCATTTTTTTTTAAAAAAGATATCTGTTTTCTGTATAGAATGAGGATAGAAACATGAAGTGGTTTATGCACCTTAACTCTTTTCAAGCAGAGGATGGAATAGAACGTCTTTCCACTTCCTCCGAGGCACGGCTATGGCTTCTCACCACTGACATCGGTTCCACGACACCTGGCACTACTTCATATACAGCAGGTGCACAAACAATTGTCTGCAACTGTGTGATACAACCTGGCTTCTTGTTAACCATGAACGTTCATCCTTCCTCAACCAAATGAATTGCCTCCCATTTAAGAGGCAAGAGGCCATTAAAAGCTAAGGACTCCCCCAGTTTCTCGTTCTCCAAAGGCTTCATCCCTCCAGATGTATTTCAGTCTGTGCCAACTCCACCTTACCCCCTTCCTTTTCAGTGACGATGGTACTTTTTTTTTTACTTTTTTTTTTTCCTTTTGGGGCCGCACCCGTGGCATATGGAGGTTCCCAGGCTTGGAGTCTAATCGGTGCTACAGCTGCCAGCCTACACCACAGCCACAGCAGTGCCAGATCCCAGCCGCGTCTGCAACCTACACCACAGCTCACGGCCACGCCGGATCCTTAACCCACTGGGCGCTGCCAGGGATTGAACCTGCAACCTCATGGTTCCTAGTCAGATTCGTTAACCGCTGCACCACGCCGGGAACTCCGAGGGTACTCTCCTTCTCTGCAACGCTCGGTCCTTCTCCTGACGCTGAGGTTTCAGGAACATTCTTCTCTCCTCTGTTTAACTAAACAGGACTACGTGCAAGTGCCTCCCACTCTGACTCACACAAATCCTCCTCCTCCTCCCCACTCTGCGTCCCACTCGACCTCATGTGTTTTTGGCGTCCATCCACTGCCAAGTAGAAAGCGCTCCTCATCTGGCTCTGCCCACTTGCTCGCCCACTCTTTGCTCTGAAGACAGCGCAGCATCTTGTCTGCTCCCCGCACAGCCCTGACTGTGATGCCCGGATCCCAAGCACCTCTCTCCCGACTGCACAGCGCATCTTGTGACTTCACTTGGTGGCTTCTGAGGGCACTGGAAACGGTCATGGTTCTCTTCCCGCGAGTCCTTTTCTTCCTTGGCTTCCACGGTCTAATTTCTTTGGGGGTACCTCTTACTTCCTCGGTTGTCTCTTCCTGGTCTGCTTCTCAGGCTCCCCCTTCTCCCGCCCACCCCCCTCATCCTCCTTAGACTCTGTGAGCAGCTGCATCCATCCCCACGGCTTCGGCCACCGCCCAGACCCTGAGGACATCTCTAGCCTGGTCCTTTCTCGAGTGCACGCCGCTTACGGAACAGCCCTAGCAGATAAGCTGTGGACAACTCGCAGGCCACTTGTCTGAAAGTAACCTCGCTATTAGTGCCGTCCCATCTCCAATGCTTCTGCTCTAGAATCCCCCAACTTAATGAAGTCGCCAAGGACACAGTCACCCCAGCAGAAAACAAGCACCTGTCGCTCTGCTCTCTTTCCCCACAGTCAACAGAACTGGCAAAACTGTTGACTTTGGTTTAAACATCCTCTGCGACCCTGCCTTCGCTCCTTTCCCCCTGGATTCGAGTAGTTAAGCTCCCTGGTTGGGCCTGACCCTTCATCCCCCACAGAGCTGTAATGGCAAAGTTTTTTTTTTTTTTTTTTAATGTAGATCTTGTATCTTTTGCCTGCATTGCTGCCTTTAGAACAAAGTTCAAACTTCCCAGTACATCACATACTACCATTTCATCTCCCACAGCTTCCTAAGTCTGGGTCACACAGTATATTTGCAATTTCTTTCCAAACTCATCATATCTTCTTATTCTCCCTCCTTCTCATATGCTTGAAAAAGCTCCCCCCCTTCATCTCTCTGTCTTTATTGACCAGTCAGGATTAATCATCCCTGGCAAGGAGGAAAAGCAGTGGGAACTCTGCTATATTGCTGGAACTTCCATGTACTTTAAATTGGTTCAGTCCCTTAGGAAAAACAGGTGGGTATTATTTAGGGATGGATAAGCTGACAACAAATATATCCTATAGGA
Organism: Catagonus wagneri; assembly: GCA_004024745.2. Taxonomy (NCBI): domain Eukaryota; kingdom Metazoa; phylum Chordata; class Mammalia; order Artiodactyla; family Tayassuidae; genus Catagonus; species Catagonus wagneri. The sequence goes on along the minus strand of PVHT020000257.1, from coordinate 17,208,335 downwards.
TTCTCTGAAAATACCCTGGAGAAACAAACTATACAAGAGTTTCAGAGTTCCCTTCATGGCTCAGCAGTTAACGAACGCAACTAGGATCCATGAGGTTGCGGGTTCGATCCCTGGCCTTGCTCAGTGGGTTAAAGATCCAGCATTGCCGTGAGCTGTGATGTAGGTCACAGTTGTGACTCTAATCCTGTGTTGCTGTGGCTGTGGTGTAGGCTGGCGGCTGTAGCTCCGATTCGACCCCTAGCCTGGGAATTTCCATATGCCGTGGGTGCAGGCCTAAAAAGCAACAGAAAAAGAAAAAAAAAAGCTATACAAGAGTTTGGATGAATTTTATAAACAATGGTGAGCAAAAGATGACCCGAGAATAGAACGCAGCAGGATTTCATTTCAAAGTTCAAAACAGACACAATTAAACTATACCAGTTAGGGATGGCTGCATCAGTGGTAAAAACATAAAGAAAAGCACGGGTGGGGCTGTCGTAGCTTGGGAAGAGTTGTGACTAGGAAGGGACCCCGGGAGAGCTTCTCAGATGCTGGCACTTCTCTACTTCTTGACAGGGCTGGGTATCGCAAAGGTCTTCCCAGCTACTCACTGGGCTGTACATGTATTTTTACAAATTTTCTGCAGAGATAGACTTCATAATTTAAAAACAAAAATTTGAAAGTCACGTCTCTCTAAGGGGTCCTTGTTGTATCCTGAGCCTACCGTGTGTTGACATCTCATCATCATTTAGTCTTTATCTGTCTCTTCCAGTGGTTCTTAGAGGAGAATTTAAGTCAGGTGGTTTTGTTGCAGGAGGACTGATGCCCGGGCCCCACCACAGCTCCACGGAACCAGAATCACTGGGAGGTGGGACCAGAACACGAGAGTAAGCCATCCTCATGTCACAGGTCACTCGGAACACAATCTCTGGTTACAAACCAATGCCCGGACTGGGAGCTCTTTGACAACACTGACTGTCCCTTCTTTATACTACCCAGGATACAGCAGGCACTCGGAACATGTTTGTCAGCAGTGATGAAAATGCCTGGTTCCAAAGCAAACTTGGCAGCCTCGCAGTTTGGATCTGCGTGACTTCCAGGTAAAACATATTCACACAGTGCAGGTGCTGACACAGAATGACTGTGAGAGACTCGGGGTCAGGGTCTTGAAGGGCACCGCGCGCAGTCGGATATGCTCTGAGGTGATGCTGGCCCGTCAAAGGCAACCCACGGCACACAGAAAACCAGAAGGCTATGAGGGCTGCCTAGGACCCGCCAACATTTTTTTTCCCTTCAGACCAAAGCATCAAGAATCATGGTACATTTTTAGTCCAATAATGTGATGTGTTTTTCAATCAATGGAATGTGGTGTGTGTGTGTTATTTATAAAAATCACAAAGAGCTAAATGGGAACCTGTGCAGTTGCAAGTTCCACAAAAGCATTTTTTTTCTTTTGGCCATGCCCATGGCATGCAGAAGTTCCCAGGCCAGGGACTGAAGCCATGCCACAGCAGTGACAAATGCTAGGTCCCCAACCCACTGAGCCATCAGGGAACTCTCAGAACAGTATGTTTTAGCCTATTTTATCAGCTACTGTAAAAGTCTGCGACCCACCTCAGTTAAAACATTTACGTTAACTGCCCAGCATCACCAATTAGCTTGTAATTATGAACTATTTTGACATTCATGGCAGAAAAGCAGTTCTACAAAATCTGGACGTTGAGACTACACCTAACTCTTGGAGAAGAAGCAAGCACTGAACTTCATGATGAAAAAGAAAACTTTTTTCAAGCCGCAAGTACAAGGACTCTTCATGCTTACAGAACCTCCCCCCCAACACACACACACACCAACATACACACACACACACACACACACACACACACACACACACACAGATTGAAACATGGAAACAGAGAAGAGGAACGACAACAAAGAAAGAAAACTATGGCTGATCCTTTAGGTTTAGTGTCAGAAAAAATCTTAGAAACCTAAATTCTTTCCTAACTTCCAAAACTGAGGAAGAAATTACTTCCAAAGGAATGCAACCCAGGAAAATAAATGTGGGTATGTTGTATCTGTAAGATGGTTTGACGTCCTTAATCAAGGACATCGTTCGTGAGATTGTCCTACCGGGTGCATTCGAATGTGCCTGTCTCCATCTAAAGCACATCAAAGACGAGTTCCCTCACCCAGATGGTTAAGAAAAATACAAGGTAAGGAAAAGTAAGACTGACTTACTCTTCTGTGGTGGCAGACAACTTAACTGGGTCTCGCACAGTGCCCAGAATTTAAACGTATGGTAACCAGCAAAGTAACGCAACAAAGTACACTGCTCTCACTTGGATGCTATTCCCACCTGCACTCAGCTGGTGCATCTCTGGACCATTGCTGCTGCATTCATGAAATGAATATAACAGCCTTCCTTAAGGGCAGGGTTGAAGACACAGAATGAGATCTTTCAGCCCTAAAACCAGTGCTCTTGCCACACATCTGAGGGCAAGTGGCTAAAAACAACTTGCCTCCTGAAGTCACCATCCAGTAGCACAGCCTGTGATACCTGCCACTGGAAAAGGGCAGAAAAGCTACACTGAACATCAGAATAACCAGGAAGAAGTGTCTACAAATACATTTCAGCAATGAAATGTGGGAGGAGTTAAGACCAAAGAAATGATGTAAAGTTCAAAACAAAAATGCTACTCACTTACCAAAAAGCTTTAAAGGAAAAGCTGGGGGGAAAAATTCTATCTAATCTCCTGGAAGCATGCAAGCTACAGATCAGATCCATGATCTGTCTTCTTGCTCCTCAAACAGGAGCCAGTTATATCCCATAATCTACAGGAGTCCACCATGGCAATTTCAATTCTATACTTGCGTTGGTGATAAGATTTAAAATGTTTATGTCACCCTATTCTGAAACACCTGAAGGACTACTTCTAAATCAAGTACAGCCAGACCTCTCTGTGTCCACAGCCTCAACTCCAGCATTAAGTAGTGCAACCTTGCTGGGAGTTAATGAGGAAAACGTGGACTTACTATAAGTACAAGACATATGCAAAACGAGTTAAGGGCAAAGGACATAATTCACTCTGCAGGAGTGAAGGCTCACTACCAGGGCAAAACTGACTCTTTACAGGGCATTGTGAAGTACAGCACACTGAACCCAGCATTCAGCATCATGGGTACTCTGGGAACAATAATGTAGTTTGAGTAAATAATCTGTAGCTTTAAGTCGTTATTTTGCATTTTCATGGGTTATACAATGTTGCTAGTTTTAGGTTATCAACTTGATTGCACGGTATTGGTGTGTAAGACCTACATGCCACCAACCTTTACATTTATAAATCTTTAAGTGACAATGTATTTAAAGTAATTAAGGGCTTCCACAATGCGACTGTTAGGTTTTTACTTCGTTTTTCAACTTTAATTATCCCAAGCATTGCAAATGTTTGAGAAATGCTGGAATTTTAAGGATTTTGAGAAAAGAATCTTCAAACCAAAATGCGCTCATTTAATAACGTTTGTAAGTAAACCGGTGCCTAATGGAGAGAGGGTCAGTCCTTCAACTGGCTCATCATCTGAGTGGAGATAAACAGAGTTTCCCCAGCTTCCTCCCTCATCCCTCAGATCTCACTGGGAGTGGAAGAGGAAGGCATGGCTCCAGGTTTAAGCAAATTATTGACACTGAGAACAGCTCAAAAAGATTCAGTGCAAGTGATCAAAGATTCAGAAACCAGATGTTTGTCCAAAAAGGTGGTGATGTTTAGGGGATGAGCAGGAAGGGGAAAGAGGAAAGTAGGACCACCGTCTAACAATGTCTGAAAGGCTGCCATGCAGCTCCATTTGGAGTCTTACAAATAGAGTCTCCAAGGGGTGACCCTAAAATTACAGAGGGGAAGGTACAAGGACACAGGCTTTGGTTTAAGATGTAGATGAGCCACTCCCATTTATCAAAGAGCCACTGCATGCTAGAACTCCTGCTAAGCATTTACATGCATTACAGGGTGGAACCTTCCAGCTCTTGGCCTTGATCCCCAAACTGAGAAGCGATGAGTTCACATCAGGCTGTTTCTCAAGTTCTTTGTCTCACAGAGCCTTGATGAAGAATCTAACCAGCAGTAAGTTTCCGTAACTCCCTTTTTCTTTTCTTGGTTCTTTAGCAGATGAGGTAAAATAGAAGTAGAGAGACCAAGACAATGGGCAAGGATACTGGGGAAGAGAGTGTCAATCACTGTCTTTAAGAAATCATTTCATTGTTATTACATAACAATTAATCTGAAGCTTGTAAAATGTACACAGGGAAGGAGGGGAAAAAAATCAATGACACTTTAAAAACTTCTGTTGTAATACCTCTTGGTTCCAAGTGATTGCATTTAACCAACATATAAACAGAAGGTGACAGAGTAAGTCATAATTGTCACAATTATAGATTATTTTAGTTATGTTGAGATGGTTAGTAAATGTAATAGTGTAATCAAAAGCACGAAAGTTGATCTCACAAATTAGTACAGTTCCACTCCTTCAATCTCTGAGGTAGTAGCGTCTGAGAAATTACAAGATGGCTAGTTGACTGCTTTAGGCTGCAAGACATGAGGCAAAATGATAACACAGCCTAGACTGGAATAAAAATCACAGCATGCCTTAATGAAAGAGTATTCACCTAAATACTAGCCTTGAACTGTATTTCCAGTTCAAGGTATTAAAATGTATTGTGCAATGTAGACTGTATTTAAACCATACACGAATTAAGTTTTCTAGAGACAATGCTTACATTAAGAATATTAAAAGATGAATAAAATTAAGTCTTAGTTATGTCAGAGAACTAACTCAAACCAGACACTGAAAATATTAGGAGGCTTAGACTAATGCTAGGATTTAAACACTTACACTTGAAATAAAGGTCTAAGAATTTAGCTACGGAATATGTCTAAGAAAAAAATCAGTTCAGGCATCTCAGACAGTAGAAATTGATAAATTGTCAACATACAAATATGGCGCATCCTTTTTTCTTGAATAAAAACTTATTTCAAAAATGAAATATGAAGAGGCAAGGAATATTTGCCTTTTGCATGAACTTATTCTACCTCTGAAATCTAGCCAATCGTCCAGTTGACTCTCTTAACAAAAATTTTTAAAGACACCAATATTAAGCTATTCCCATCAAAATATCTTATATGGCACACAGGTAAAATTAATCATTATATATCACGTACCAGAAGTATCTGCCAATAGGAAAAAGGAATGAACAAGACGACCGTGGTCCCAACCCTCACTGGGCTTGCAATTTTCCCTTTTCTGAGAACACTCTATGGAGAAGATTCTTCTGTAGGTTACTGAGGGTACGAAGGACCCCATGTGAACTTGGGTAACCATATCTGCTCATGAAACCTGGCCAATTGTTAAAGAGAGACACAGAGACAAACAGGTCATTTCTCTTTCCCACTTCCAGAAGAATTTCCCAAGATCACTGAACTTTGAAGTGGAAGGGGTCTTAGCAATTACCTAACCTTTCATTTTACAGATGAGGAAACCCAAGTCAGGCAAGAGGACGCTGCAGAATTTGCAATGCACAGACCTTACTAGACAGGTGTACAGCATAATGCATTTGACTTCAGGAACCATACATGAAATATCCTGAAATGGTCTTTCCATCTAGAGTGACTGATGAGCTGCCACAATTTTCATTTTCCAACTGTCAAGGATGGACAGGGGTGGCTGCCGCAGTGCTGGAGCGCTAGATGACGGACACAGGACCTCTGCAAGCCTCGGGACTCAGAATGGAGACCGTTTCCTCACAGAAGGTAGAGCACAGCAGTGAAGAACACTGGAGCTCAAAGGCCAAGGAAAAAGGCCTCAGGTTCCAGTGTCCCCCCCCTCTTCGAACTGGGGCAAGGGGACACTTTCTTTATCCTGAGTCACAGCCTTCCCCAGTGGTAAAGTGGGGAGACAATGCAGCCATATTCCACGAGGTATAACAAAGATTAAATGAGATAAAACACAGACAGTGACTGCACATAAAACACCTAAAAAATGGGAGTAATGCTGAGAAGAGGAGGATCCCTAATCTTTAGAGTAATGGTTGACTTTATCACCAGAAGAGAGAAATACAGAAGTGGTGGGAGCGCGGGCAGGTGGAAATGCGAATACTGGGACCGAGCCAGGCCGTGCAGACCCACAGAAACCTCCTTGGCCCCTCTATGAGCAAAAAAGCAGTTTGAAGACCACCTCAAAGGAGTTTCCTTTATCTCATATCACAGAACCATATAAATATCCATTTCCATAGTTTAAAACCTCATGAAATAATCTTTTCTTATAACTACCAGTGTGCTATTGTGTCATACCCTAATCTCGAAAAAGCTCTCCCAAGCATTTCCTTTCTTTCCTCTACTCTTTAGAGTTCTTTCTTTGTCAAATGAAAATTTCTCATTATCTCTGGAAAGAGCTTATGCAGCTGTGTCATAGCAAATCTGAGTTCCCCTGTTTTCAGGAAATGAGCTGAAGAGAACCATCAGATATACAGAGGCACATACTGCAGGAAAGTCACTTTCCACAATGATGACTCTGCCAAGCATCTCTGATTTATCTGAAATACAATCCAATTTTTCGAAGTACCTATGTTCACAAATACGAAGGAACAGCCCTATTCAAACTTAATTCATACAAAACTTCACTTGACAATCAAGAGGCTTAGAGGTAAAATCATTTTCTGGGACTGTTTATTCCACGAATATATTGAGTCCAAGATCCCTAACCTTCCTCAGTCTGGTGCAAAAGACAGACCCAATAATAATAATCCAATAATAATAACCAATAATAATAATAATAATAATATATTATTATAATAATAATAACAACCAATAATAAGACCCAATAATAATAACCGCTAATTGGAAAGACTGGTGTGACAAGAGAGGTAAGGACAGATGCTGTAAGCAGAGAGGGAGAGTTCTAAGCCTGACCTCGGGCCTTAGTTCCAACATCTGTTTCTTCAGGGGGCCTTTTCCAGCGTCCTGGCCAGGCATGGTCCTCCCTGCCCTCCTTATTACCGCTTCACTCACCTCCCTTCAGCTAGAACCACTGCGTGTGTGTGTGTGTGTGTGTGTGTGTGTGTGTGTGTGTGTGACCATGTCGCTCTTTCTAGAATGTGGGCATCTTGAGGGGAAAAAAAAAAACAAAAAAACCTCAATCCTTAGCACCTGAACAGTAGCAAATTAGCCCTCAATCAACAACTCTTTGAGATCAAGCCCCTGAGGGCTGGGAAAAGACTTCATAAAAAGGTAATATTTGAAGAGCGTCTTGCAGAAACTAGAGGTCTGTCAGGCAGAGAAGACTTTGCCGACCGAAGGTTCAAGGTTAAACTGTCACGTCCAGTTATCATACCTGCCTTATATAAATGGGCAGTGCTTTTGACTACTAGCTGCAAATAGCTTCTCTCTCATGGGTTTATGCTGCCTTTCTCACGATAAGTTCAAAGAGCTCTGTTACTATGATTATTATAAAAATATATTTTTCAAAGGGAGAAAAAAAAACCTATCATCTGAGCTCTTACAGAAATTCACTTTTGCTTAAAAGTAGCCGTCACTCTAGTTTTAACATCTTCAAAGAGACTGACCTAACCAAAGAGAGTCAATAAACAAGGCTTAGTAGAACTTCAGAAACTTCAAATGCTTGAACTTTATTTTTCTTACCTTCAATTTAATTCAAGCAAATTTTCAATTTAATGGAAGAATGGAAGTGTCTCCTATCAAAACAATAAAAGATCTCTCACATGCCAAAAAATCCAATCGGCTTATTCATTGTTGACTGAGGGATAAAATGTATAAATAACATAAAATGATGTATTACTTTCCAATGAAAGAGGCAGAGATGAATAGCTTTGTTTTTTTTTTTCAGCTCCTGGCAAACACTTCAGCAGAACCATATACAGACTCCCTGCTGTGCAGGACATTTGCAGCTTTCTCAGCGTTCTGGAAAACAGGTTCTGGCTTAGGAAAGGTAGCCCAGGCCATCATACACTCAATAAACAACACTTAGGGAGTGAAGGGTATATAATTTTAGACCAAAGGGATCTAAGGTGATTAGCCGACCTCTCACTGGACAGAAAAGGTACTGAGGTGAATGGTCCTCAAATCCACAGTCTGGAGAGCCTAGGGATCCCAACTGGGTCAGGCAGTGTTCCTACTGTCCTTGGGGACCTCCAGGACGTTAAAATAATTATCGTCTAAAGGTTCTGAGGAAGAGAACACATGGAACCAAACTAAGACTTTTTTGTTTTGTTTTTGTGCTTTTTAGGGCTGCAGCCAAGGCATATGGAAGTTCCCAGGCTAGGTGTCCAATCAGAGCTACAGCTTCCAGCCTGCACTACAGCCACAACAATGCAGGACCCGAGGCGCATCTGTGACCTACACCACAGCTCACATCAATGCTGGATCCTCTACCTACTAGGTGAGGCCAGGTATTGAATCCACAGTCACATGGTTCCTAGTCAGGTTCATTTCCGCTGCACCATGATGGGAACTCCAAGACTAAGAGTTTTGACTCTTAGCCCTGAACATGCAAACTTAGGAACATGTCACCCGGACACGTTCACTTTGGCCATCGGAGATGGACACATGTGCCTGGCTTACGGCCTCAGACAACTTAACTTGATTCTTCCCAGAGTGACAGTTAAGGCTTGCAGTCTTCCTCCGACAGAAGGTCCCCATCCAGTTCTAAAGAATAAATAGGATTTTCAGGGATGCAAAGCACCAACTAATCGGAATCAATGCAGCCAGGGGAGACCAACCATTAGGCTGGAGATGCCTGCTGGTTTAGGGTAGGGCAGGAGTGCCAGTCTACACCTGAACACTGTTCAGAGCCTCCAGAGACTCGCAAGGGCAAAAGAAAAAAATCTGGGCCATGCAAATTTCTTTGGTCATCTGAGTTCAGTCAGACTGAGGCTAGCTATCTTGAGTCATCACTTTCTGTTCGTCACTGAAAATGTGTTTAGATAAACGTTGAGGAAAAACAGTATCCCCTAGACTACAAATTTCATGGAACAGAAGAGGCAGAGGAGAGGTCAGCTGAACGCAGTGGTGGGAAAAAACATAATCAGAGAATCTTTGTTAAAAATGATGAAAAGATGAAATAGTCAATTTTGACAACATGGGCAATACTAGAGACCTATTTTTATGATGGAAATAATAATTTTACAGGTAGCTGGGTTAGCTCTTCTGCATGATAACTCTGAACATTCAAGGACATAATTTTAACTAAAAGTTGACACTAAGGTCTTGGTATTAAGCACTGAAGATTCTTCCTTAAAAACTGCCTTGAAATGAGGTATTCTACTCATTTAGGGTGAAATTCGAGACTTAGACAAAGATCTATTGTCAGAGAGAATACTGTTATGACAAAAGAAGTGGACATATTTTCTTCTTGTGCAGTAAATTTTATTACATCTAATACTTTTTGAAACAAGTGGGCAACTGGCCATACTACAGAAATATTTCTGTTTGTGCAAATATTTGTGTTCTCTCATTATTTTTCATATTTTGGTGCCATTTGGACTTTATATATGCTTATCATTCCCCGCCTCCAAAAATCCCTCAATGAATGATTAGAAAGGTATTTGTCAACCCTCAATTTATAGCTGAAACTACAGTTGCTGAATTAGACTCAGTGGACCATGCACCACTCGGGCAGTGACAAACTCAACGTGCACTATGTACAGGGGACATCTGGACCATCCCCCATGACGATATTGGGAGGATATTAACTTCATGTGGTCAGTACGATGCTACGGTTACTTCCGAGAAAGATATTAATCCTGTTGTCCCTGCTCAGACCACACCAGGCCAAACACGCCAAAGGCTTGTGAGTAATAAGTGTTAAAGCAGAAGGCATTGCCGTGACCCTTCCACAGAACTACTAACCCAGCCTTGGGTCGGTTGCAAAATGTTACTCAGATTGAAATATCTAGGCAAGTGTTGCTTTTCAGTATGCAAAAGGATAAAGCCCTTGTAGCAATGTATCTTTAATTATATTCCTCTGGTTGCCATCACCTTCTCAGGAAGTTTTTAAAACCAAAACAACTCAAGTGAGCAAGAGAATTTGTGAAGTCACACACACACACACGACCATTTTGGCTAGGTCCTTATCTAGCATGGACAGGGGAAAGTTTTGGTAATGGTGACTTAACAGAAAAGCAGCCACTTTTAGGAATGTGTCTACATCTGCAGTGTGTCTACATCTAGTCTTAAAAGTGAATAGTGGAGGAAAGGGCATATACAGCAGGTCCTGCGGGACACGGCATGTTGCTTAAGTTTCCTAATGTGTGAAATGGACATAAAGCCTTCAGAACATGTGAACGGGATGAACTAATGTAAGAAAAATACTCGGCTCCAAGTTGTTTCTTTACTCTACCAAGCCAATGCTGTTATGACTATCTGGAACGCGCCATTTGCATTAAGAAGGAGGCATGAGAGCAGACAACATGTAGACACACAATCAGCACGTATTCGGGCTCTAATTCTTACAGGTGGTATTCAGATCTGGATATAGATCCTTTACTACTAATAACGCTTTCTCTCTCTGAAGGGGAAGAAGAGGTCAAGGGTGACACATCATCCAGCCAAGAAGTCCCTTTGAGTGAAGCATGGTTGCCACTGTAGACCTAGTTTATAAGAGGCCCCAACTAGCTACTATCAGTAGGGGAGGAAGCAGGAAAGACTGACCTTGGTTCACCTCATCACCAACCCAATTTACCACAGTGGTTCTCAATCTCTGCAGTACATTCAGATCACCTGAGGAGCTCTCAAAACTCCAGATGCCCAGAGGCCACACCCCAAGCCAATTATATCCAAAGGCCTGGTGGTCTGGCCCAGGCGCCCAGATTTCTTAAAGTCCCCAGTGATTCGAGAGGCAACCAAGGTTGAGAACCGGTTTAGGATCAGCCCTCTGGACCTCACGGAACTTCTACTGCAAGCCAAACCAGGAAAGCCAACCTAGAGTATTCTACAACCACAGTTTCTGAGCACAGCCGGTCAGCAGGGTCCTGAAACACCACAGGTGCCTGCACTGAGGTCCACAAAGAGGGCTCAACAGACAGCTTATTAGAGGATTACCCAGATCCTTACACGACAGCCCCCGTTACAAAGAGTTTGCACTTCAAAAAAGCAAAGCACAAAACAAGTTCAATCTAAAGAGATGACACCAAAGCCCTTTAGGATTTTTTTCTTTCTTTTAAAGGTACATCTCTTGGGAAGGACGGTCTGGGTGTGTGTGGAAGCGAGCCCCACACCTAAAGCCTGCAGGAGAACAGACATTAACACACAATTCCCGGGGCGCTGAGAATCCCCTCAGGCTCCCCAGCCTGGGCGGCGGGGTGCACCTGCCGGCAAGCCGGCGCACCTGCCGCTCTGGGCCCTCCCCGCCTACCTTCCAGCAGCTCGTCCAGGCTGGTGACCTTCCGGCTGCCGTCGATGGTGTAGATAGTGCGGACGCCCTGGGGCAGGTTCACATTGTCCGACAGGGAACGGGTGAGCTCCATGAGCAGCGCATCGAAGGACCGGAAGCGGTCGCTCGAGATGGCAAACACCAGGCCCTTGAAGTAGCGGTCCCCATTCCGGTAGAAGCGCGCTTTCTTGGCCTTCTTCTCGGAGCTCAGGGCCTGCAGGGTCCGCGTGCGGTAGAAGCTGCAGTGGGCACTGTGCGCCGGGCTGGGGATGAGCCCGTTCCCCTTTGGGCCCGAGCTGCTGCTGCCCCCGGAGGAGCTGGGCGCCCCTCTCCGCGACCCCGGCCGCGGCCTTTTGTCCCGTTCCTCAAAGTGCTCCAGCTCAATACTCCTGGTGCTGGCCATCGCGGCTGCTCCGAGGTCGCCCCTCCAAACACGCCCCGGCCAAAGCCGCCAGGTAGCCCAGTGTCAAGGTGAGGACAGGTTCAGGGAGGTCTGGCTGCAAGGGGCCTTAGAGCGCCGGGACACCAGGCCCTGGCATCCCGCCCTCTCCTCGCAGGTGGAGCGGATGAGGCGCCGGCCGGCCCGCGCCGCCCCCTAAAAGTGGCCGCAGCGCCGAGCCGCCCAGCTCATTGTCCGGCGCGCCCCGCTTGGTCCCTCCACGCCCCCCCTGGCGCCTCCTCCTCCTCCTCCTCCTCCTCCTCCTCCGGGCCACGCCTCACCGCTCCCGCCCGGGAGCCTGCGGGCAGCCGCTGTCGCCGAGTTGGGCCGCCCCAGACTCGCCCCGGGTCCGCCGACGCACACAAAGCTCGGGCGCCCGCCGCGGCTCGCGTCCGCCTGCCGCTCCCGGGAGAGCCCGGGGGAAGGGAGGGAGGGGCGGGGGAGGCGCCGCGGGCCCGCGGGGGCGTGGGCCCGGCCCCCGCCCGCCCACCCACGCGCCGGACCGGAGGCCCGGGATGCTGCGCCGCTGCCGCCTCGCTGCGCGGCCTCTCTGGCCCCCTGGCCCTGCCCGAGGGGCGCGTCCCTCCCAAAGTCCGGCCCTAGCGGGGAATCACGCAGCCTGCCGCCCCTGCTGCCGGCCGGCCCAGCCCACCCGCGAGCATCCGTGCCCGGGCCCGACCACGCCGCCCGGCCGGCCTGCTGTCAGGGCTGGTGGAGGCTTCCTGCCCCCTCCCCCGCCCCAGGGCTGCCGAACCCCGGAGGGCGGGAGGTGAGCGAGGAGGAGGGGGCCGGGCGGGGCGACGCGGAGGCTCTGCGGCGGGAGAGGAGCGGCTCCTCCCGGGTCCTAGGCCGCCCCGCCCGCCTGACGGCCGCACACCCGCGCGGCGCGCTGATGGGAAGCGGAACCGCGCAGGCCAAAAGCTACAAAGGAAGGAGATTCAAGGGCAGGGACCGCATCCCCCGCCAGCCTTCAAACGAGGAGCCGGGGCGCCACCAGGGCAGGAATCCCAGACGCGGCATGGAATCGAGGCACGCAATTTCTTGTTTAAAAAAAAAAAAAAGGAAATCTGGAGCGTTATATAACAGTGCTTGGATAAAACAATTTACGGGGCAGATTCGCTAGCACGGTACAGTCACTAACTTTGAATGACCAGAAGTTAGTGTTTTGTGAGGAATTTATTTAATCCACAAATGTTTATTAAAGCATTCAGTGTTCGGGCCTTGTCTCCATCGCTGGGGCGGCCTTACTGAAGGAAACAGGCCGTCCCTGCCCCCCCACCGCTTACATTCAAGTGATATCTGTTGTTGTCAATTTGAGCTTATTAAATAACAGGTCATAAGCACCCATCACACTGGAAATCTTAATTTAGTAGCACCTGGTCAACAGTAAAATCCTATTTTCCCGAGGCTTTGAGATAGATAAGTTGCTTCCATTTTGCCGTCAGGGAGAGATTAAACTAAAAGAAGTTTGGTTCTAATCTGACAGGTGGCTAAGGTACCCTGAAACCTTTGGTTATTCAGCACCTGGATCTCTGAGTCACCCTAGACAGCAAACCAAACTGACCTGTAAGGTAAGAACGTGGATGATTTTTTTTGGGAATGAACTGAGTCCTGGAAGAGCATGAATAAGAGAAGGGGAAAATATATGCCGTGGTTTTTCAACAGCATGCAGTGCTCCAGAAGGTTCGTGCTCAGTGCACCTTAGTTCTCCCAGGGCGGTTTCAGTCACACACCTGGGCATACCTGACTGCTAGAACCAGGGCTAGAGCATGCCGAGAAGTCAGGGCCGATCTGTGGTTTCAATGGAGTTTTCCGGGGGGAAAGAGATTCTCAAATGAAATTAGGTCCATGGCCATGAAAGACCTCAACGCAGACCAATTAAATCAGAATTTCTGGAAATGGGCTTCTCCAACAGTATTTTTTGGAAGTGCTTCCGGTATACAGCCAGGGTTTCCAAACGTTAATGGGCTGTAATATTAAGATTCATTAAAATTCAAACAGATCAGGGCTGCTTCTCAAACTCTGATGTATGTGGGGAAAAAATCTCACAAAATGTAGATTCTGAAAGTTCCCTTGTGGTGCAGTGGGTTAAGGATCTGGCGTTGCAACTGCAGCTGCTCAAGTCATTGCCGTGGGGTGGGTTTTATCCCTGGTCTGGGAAATTACACATGCCATGGATGCAAAAAAAAAAAGTAGATACTGACTCATTAGGTCAGGGCTGGAATTTGACATTCTGTGTTTGTAATAAGCTCCCAGGTAACACCGACACTGCTGGTCTTGGTACAACATTTTGAGAAACAAGGAGCTAACAAGGTTCTTCATTAAATACTAGTAAATTCAGCGCTTTTTAGCTTTGTAAATGGCTTTACATGGGTGTGTTCGTTTGTTTTGCTATTACTATTTGTTGGACAAAAAAAACAACTTTGTAATCTATTGCTGTAGTGACAAATTACCCCACACCTAGAGATTTAGAACAACACACATGTTTGTTAGGACAGCGGAGTTAAAGTAGAGGCTGGAGCAGCAGGATCACAAGCAGGTTTATCCATTAAGAGAGTGGCCAGGGGGAGCACTGAGCAGGGAGAACGCAGGCTCCCCGCTACGGGGGGGGGGGGGGGGTAAGAGCTTTTTTATAGTTAGAGTTGCCTGTGATGGGTCACGTGGTCTCAGGGAGAAAGGAGAAGGGGGCTTGGGAAACAGGGATGGAGCATTTCGGTCATTAAGTGTGAATTTTAACAGTCCTTTTGGCTCTCTTTATTCTGAGGTTTAACAGCTCCCTGAATTTCTTGGTCCCAAGGCCTTCATCCGTGCTGGGGAATGCTTCTGGTTGGATTGGTCAGCTGACTTGTTGGATTGGCCAGCTGACATCGTGTCTAGGGCCTGGGTGGGATCTTGACGGCATGGTTGCTTTACATCCTCCATTTGGTCTTCTGCCTCCAGTTTACAGACACCACCTAACATCCCTCCCTATTTGTTATAGGAGACTGGGCGAAGGTCTCTGCTTCTGAAACCGCTTTCTGCTGCTGATGGGTGGAGATTTAGGGAACAGGGGCGGGAGGAGTTTGGTGGTATCAGTATGGGCGAAGAGCATGTTGTTGACCCGCCTGTCTGTGGTTGATTCTACAGAGCGCTGTCAGAAGGCAGAAAACAAACGAAACACTGGTGGTCTCATTATCGTCATCAAGAGGAGAAGGAGGAGAGAGAAGATAAGTGTTAGGCATGCAAAGAAAGGTGGAAGAATAAGCCGAAATTCTTGTACGTGACTAATCTGTGCAGGCAGGCAGTTGTTTTCCACAGGCCATTGTTTTTTGCATCCCAACCTGAGACTTCACGTTCCTAGGTTCCTATTGTAGAAGACGGGAAGAAAAGAAAATAAGATTAAACAGAGATTTGGGATATAGGTTGCTACATGTACTGTCGAAGGAGGAGTGTAGTTTTATCTAAGTAGTTTTTAATGGTTGATGTGGTATTAACACATAATTAATAGGAGTTGTTGGTCATTACACATGTCCTCTTCTTTCTGTTGTTACAAGAGGAGACCTTGAAAATGTAAGGTTGCAGTTCCCAGCTGATGTTACTTTGAGAACAGCTGGTGGCATCAAGCCTGACAGAGCGCCTAAACCTTAAGTTCTTAGCACTACAAGGACTTATCTAAAATGATTCCCATATTAATATTACCTTGGATGTCTGACCCACAGCTACTCTGTTCTCTCTTTTCTTTAACGACCTATGCAGGTGTTACTGTTCATGATTTTAGTGTTTTTCTAGATAGGAGAAGATGCAAGAATTTGGGTCCATAAACATCCTTACCTGAAATCTCTCCCAAGGCCTGTTCTGTCTGTTTTTTTCCAGAACACAGAGTGCTTTATGTCTGATTTTTCTCCTGAACTCCCTTTCAGGGAGTGTTGAAATTCAGCAGCTTCCACAGCTCAAGATTTAATCCTTGTAGAGGCAGATGGCAAGAGCCAATCTCCAGTTGGCAGGACTCCCCCATGGTCGTAAATTTGACCATAGTTTTGGGAGGCATTTCATAACCATTTCGTCCCACAATGCTAGGAATGAACACTCTTAGGTCTGGCGATGATTTCGGTGGCAGGCCACTCAATGTGCTACTACCGGACTAGGCCTTATGGACAGTAGCCAGAAGTTTCTGAACCACCGGTCTTCCTAGTCTCTTATGGTCCAGGAAAATACTCGCTTTTGTTGCATTTTCCCGTATGTAGAGAACGTTGATCTCACATGGAATTGTGTATCATTGTATCAGGAATGTTAGGCGGTGTCTGTAAACTGGAGGCAGAAGACCAAATGGAGGATGTAAAGCAACCATGCCGTCAAGATCCCATCCATTCGGCGGTAGATTTACACTGGTTGGCCGTGTTTAATGTGCGAGAAGACCACACAAGCACAGGGCCCCAGGAGTTCATTGGGGTCATCTTGCAAGTTGGTAACCCAGGTTCAGTCATTCAAGCTTTAGGACCTACACACGTGTCTGCACTCAAAAATTCCTAATGAAGGATTTCACCCTTCTTAAAAAGAGAACACAACAATATAACATGCCAGGGAGTTCCCTTCGTGGCTCAGTGGTTAACGAATCTGACTAAGAACTATGAGGTTGCGGATTCGATCCCTGGCCTTGCTCAGTGGGTTAAGGATCCGGCGTTGCCGTGACCTGTGGTGTAGGTTGCAGACGTGGCTCGGATCCCGTGTTGCTGTGGCTGTGGCGAAGGCCAGCGGCTACAGCTCCTGTTGGACCCCTAGCCTGGGAACCTCCATATGCCGCGGGTGCGGCTCTACATAAAGGCAAAAAGACAAAATAAATAAATAAATAAAAAATAACATGCCAGTACTTTAACATTATTCCCAAACATTATATCCCTAAGTTGGATAAAGATTGCTGCTTTTCAACAGGGGTGGAGGGAGAAAAGAAAGTATTTCCAAAGATGTTACCTAATTTAAAAAAAAAAAAAGTGTCCTCCTCCTGCTCTTTGCATTAATTTGTTTGAAGAACTTTATCCTTGATCGTCATATGAGAATTAACTTGCAGTCACCTTTCGTGATATATTTGCTTAGCCAAGACCAAGCTGGCCAAAATTTGAAGATTTATTGGGGTGGAAAGGGTCATTTCAGCATCCCAATTCTAATGCAAACAAAATTTGGGCATTCTAAGTAGGCAACTATTAATTAATTTGGATTACTTTATGGTTTAAAATTTATAGAGCCAAAGCAAATTCTCCCCCTTTCAAAGGGTTGTAGAATTTGCAGAGTAAGGTTTTGCACTGAAATTTCCCTTGTTGAGTTGCCCCCCTTTTTTTCTAACCAAGAAACTATCCGATTTACTAATCATGCATCCTTTCAGGGATGGTCTCGTTCCACTTGGTGGTTGGCCAGGTCATGAGCTGAGGGTTTTCATTAGGAGGGGCTGGCCCTGCTTCGTCACCTCCTGGAAGCCCCCGTTAACCTTTGCTCACTGTGGGTTGTGAATTCTCGAAAGCTCTCCCTAACCTCTCTTAGTCTAAATAAAAACGGATGTGCAGAATCCCTGAAAAATGGCTTCATCTCTATGCTACAGAAAATCCAAGAATTTCGGTCCAAAAATCTCTTTTCCATTTTTTTTTTTTTTTTTTTTTTTGCATGCTTAGGAAGGACTCCTTTCTGCTCTTGCTATAGAATAATTTTAAATCACAAAGTGGAGTTCCTGTCGTGATGCAGCGGAAACGAATCCGACTAGGAACCATGAGGTTGCAGGTTCAATCCCTGGCCTCACTCAGTGGGTTAAGGATCCGGCGTTGCCGTAAGCTGTGGTGTAGGTCGCAGACACAGCTCGGATCTCTTGATGCTGTGGGTGTGGTGTAGGCCAGCAGCGGTAGCTCTGATTAGACCCCTAGCCTGGGAACCTCCATATGCCTTGAGTGTGGCCCCCCCAAAAAAAAATAGAAAAAAAATTACGAAGCACTTAGGGCATGTGGAATTTGATGCTATATAAGAGGGATCTTCTAAAAGCCACTTAGAACAGAAAAATTCAACCAGGCTTTAAAGAAAGGTAATTGTTCTTGTTCCCCACACCTCTCTTTGGGTCTCCCAGCTTAGCCACACAATTTTAGAGCCGCCTTTTAACCGAGTCGTAGCTCCCTCCCCCCACCTTCTCCCCCAACCCCATCTCCACCTTGATTAAAAAAGTATAATGTCATTTTTTATTCGGCATAATTTATTTAAACAAGATTTATTTATTCCATACCTCCTTGTGGAACTTTACCTGAGAAACCTGTTTGGAACGTGTCTTGGTTTTGCTTCACACTCAAATGCATTGGCTAGCCTTCGCTTTTGGCCTGAAACGTCTGCTTTTAAAGGCAGTTTTCCAGCTACTCCATTATTTATTACATAAAGAGTGCTTGCGAACCTTCCAGACTGCACTGTACTGAGACTTTCTGCTGTCTCATGTTTTCATTTCTGTTCACTGTGTGCCAAGCATTTCTCCCAGAAGCAAAAGTGATGAAACAACTATTTTTCAGGAAAAGGGCCTGGTGACCGTGAACTTGAATTTTGGAAACTTAGCATTATTTTTTTATTTCATAATCTTCAGTGGTTATAAATTCTGGTTTTTCCTGTCAAGCTTTAAAGGGAAAGGGTATAAAACCAAGAGGAAAGAGAATGGCCACCTCTGCTTTTTTATAACTTGCACCTAGACTGGAAAAAAGCTTCAGACAAATTGTCCTCTCATTTTTGTCTCACCTTGGGAGCTTCACACTCCTCTTCAGTCATGATCTTTTAAAAACAACATTTTTATTGAAATATAGTTGACACAATGTTGTGTTAGTTTCAGGTGTACAGTAAAATGATTCAGCTATACATGTATATATAGTTTTTACATTCTCTTCCATTTTAAGTTATTATAAGATAGTGACTGTAGTTGCCTGTGCCACAGAGTAGGTTCTTGTTGGTTTTCTGTTTTACAGATAGTAGTGCATGTATTTTAATCCCAAATGCCTAATTTTTCCCTCTCCCCTCTTCCACTCTGGTAACCACATATTTGTTTTCTGTGTCTGTGAGTCTATTTCTGTTTTGTAAATAAGTTCATTGGTATCCTTTTTTTTTTTTGATTCCACACATAAGTGATATCATATGATATTTGTCTTTGGCTTACTTCACTTAGTGTGTTAATGTCTAGGCCCATCCGTGTTGCTGCATATGGCATTCTTTCTTTTTTAATATTTGGCCATAGTTCTCATAGCACTTTACAAGTATAATGACTCCCTTGGAAATATATACGAAGGGATGCTTAAAACAGCCTCTTCGGGTTCAGAAAATTGATTGCCTTTCAAAATTTTCAAGTTTAACTTTTTAATGAAAATAGCAGATGAGTGGAAGACACATTCAGGTATGCATACTTTAAATGTATGTAGCACACAAATGCTGTTTTCCTATAAGAAATCTGTGGCTTACTGGTTCTTCCGGTATTTCTGTTGGTCCATTTCACTTCCACAAAGTGTCTACTCAGAGACTCCCACTTTTCAGATAAATTCTGTATATTTCAAATTATGCTGTTGTTTTGCCATTTACAGTTCAGCTGCAATAATTGTTGAAATGAAAATAATGGGCACATTAAAATGATAAAGCAACTTTTCTTAGGAATTTGAACTCTTTTTCTCTTCAATCTCCCCAATCTAGGCAGCTAGTACTATCACTGCTTTTCAGATAAGGGAGTAGAGACACAGCCAGTGACTTTACCGTTATTTAATTAATTGATATTGAATAATGTCAAAAGTGGGAGACCATGGAAACACTCATTTTTTTTTTCTGTAGAATCAACTTTCTAAACTCAACATAAAATTTACTCTTTGAATGTAGGCTATTTTGCTTCATTGAAAATTCCAAAAGAGGCTCTCCCCCTGTGGCACAGCTGGTTCCATCTCCCCCTGTGGCACAGGTGGCCACCAGGACATAGGTTCCATCTCGGCCCTGCACAGTGGGTTAAGGATCCTGCATTGTTGCAGCTGTGGCTTGGATCTGATCCCTGGCCTGGGAACTCCATATGCCATAGGGCAGCCAAAAAAAAAGAGAAAAAATTTAAAGAATTATTGTGTTTATCTTAAAATCGTTTTAGTGGTTACCTCTTCTTAGTAGCACCTTCCGTGTTTATATAAATACTGAATGTGGCAAACTGTGTTCCTGTCATTCTGTGCATTAGATTAAAATAATGATGGTCCTGAGTACCAAAAGGATAATAAAGCTTTTATGATGATTGATAAGGAGTTATGACCTAGTTAAAGAAACATATTACAGACGAGGAAATAGGAAAGATTAAGCAGCAGAGATAGAAATTGACTCCAGGGTATGCTAACTCTAGAAGATGTTCATTTCAAGCTTTCAAAATTCATTAATCACAAGGAGGTCTCTTTAGGAATATATAGTTAAAAATTAATGATCTTTATACCTACAGTAGGTTTATAATGCAAATTAGCTGGTTATTTTAGGATATGTATTTGAAATATTCAAATGTTGAAACAATATTTTTATCTTATATACAGAAATAATGATGCTATTCAGACTTGGTCAGTCCCTTTTAGTTAATTTCTACTCATTTGGCTATAGATTTTGTTTAAAAAAAATAGCTTTTCCTTGATACTTCCCAGAGTTGTATCTGAAATACCTGCCACTGATCATGATTTACTGTTCATAAGAAAGATTTGATATATGCATGTGTGACTGTGTGTGTGTACTTGTTTATGTCTGTGTATATGTTTTATATATGTGTATATGTAATTTATATATAAAATATTTAAGGTGAAGAGGTATATGTATGTGATTACCTTACTGTAATGATATCTTAATGTAACTGATATGTTCATTTTTAATAGTTTCGTAACAATATAAAATTACACTTTCAATGTTGCAGTTAGTTACAATTAATTACTATTTATTATTACCACAATAATATAGGCATACCTTGGAGATATTTCAAGTTTGATTCCAGACCACTGCAATAAAGCAAATATCACAATAAAGTGATCAACTATCAATTTGGTTCCCTGGTGCATATAAAAGTTATGTTTATACTATACCGTAGTCTATTAGGTGAGCAATAGTATTATATCTAAAAAAAAAAAAATGTACATACATTAATTTAAAAATACTTTTGGGGTTCCCATTGTGGCTCAGCAGATTAAGAACCCAACTAGTATCCATGAGGATGTAGGTTCAATCCCTGGCCTTGCTCATTGAATTAAGGATCTAACCTATGCATTGACACAAGCTGCGGCTTGGATCCCGTGTTGCTGTGGCTGTGGTGTAGGCTGGCAGCTGAAGCTCCGATTCAACTCCTAGCCTGGGAACGGACATATGTAGCAGGTGCAGCCCTAAAAAAAGAAAAAAAAAATACGTTTGAAGAAATTTATCCACATTCAGTGTCAGAAAAATTATTATAATAGTTGAAGAAAGCCTTAAAGAGTTACTGATAAGTTTTCTGCTTTATTTGAAAGAAATGAGTGATTTAAAAACTCAGTATTGAATGACAGACTAAATGTGTCAGCCAGCTCTGAAATTACTTTTTCTTCTCAGTTATAATTCTATCTGGTAGACTCAAAACAATCTTTACCTTAGTTTTTCAGGTTTTTAAAAAATTTTAACAACCTCAGATTGACAGAACAAAAATGCAAGATCAATACAAAGCAATTTCTTTTCTGAATCATTTTAGAATAAGTAGCTAACGTTGTCTCATTATCCCTAAATAATGTACTGTGTATTTTTACAAATAAAAACATTCTCCTACACAGCACAATGCCAGTATCAAAGTCAGGAACTTAACTTTGATAGATTGCTACCACCGAATCTTCAGAACCCATTCAGATTTTCCAAATGTCCCAATAACATCCTTTTTCACAGGAGGCAGTTCAGAACCATGCGCTTCTCCGTCTCATCTCTTTAGTCACCTTCACCTAGAACAGTTCCTCAGTCTTTCCTAGACTTCCATGATCTTGATACCTTTGAAAATTATAGGTCAGTTATTTTGAGGAGTCCTTCAGTTGGATTTGTATGATTCTTCCTCTAGATTAGGTGGAATTATGCATCTTTGGCAGGACTATCAGAGAAGTGATACTGTTCTCTTATTGTATCATGTGGCGGGGAGGGGGGTTCAATTTCAATTTGTCTCATCACTGATGGTGTTCCCTTTGACCGCCTGATTTAAGTAGTACCTGGCAGGCGTCTTCACTGTAAGTTCACTCTGTTCTCTTTGTAAGTAAAAGCAGGTTTTCAGGAGGCACTCTGCCACCTATGTAACTATTTTATTCTTCCACAAACTTTCAATCTATTCATTTGTTTTTTCACTTTGGACTTACCGTGTCCTATTTCAGTCTGTTGCTATCAGTATTTATTTTAATGCTTAGGGAGAGATAAATGATGAGTTGTGATGAACATATACACACTACTGTATATAAAATAGATAACCAACAAGGACCTACTGTATGTCACAGGGAACTATCCTCAATATTTTATGATAACCTATAAGGAAAGAGAATCTGAAAAAGAGTATATATAAAACTGAATCACTTTGCTGTACACCTGACACTAGCACACATTGAAAATCAACTATATTTCAATACAAATTCAATTAAAGAGAAAATAAAATGGAATTAGGTAAAAATATTTTAATGCTTAAATTATTCTCAGTTTGGCCAATGCGTTCCAGCAGACTTCTCTATTATTTTGCTGTCCCCATCATTTTTTGCACTTCCTTGTTTTTGGTTATATGTTCTGGACTCATGTGGCGCTTCCTCTGCCCTAGTCCTGAAATCAGTCATTTTCCTTCCTTTTGATAAATAATGATATTTAGGAGCCAAGATTGGGTAACAAGTGTGCTCAATGGCATTGGGTTTAAGATGCTTCTGGGCGCCTTGGTGGACAGCGCAAGACTTGGATGCTCCCAGTGGGTGGTCCCTTTATGCAGAGCCCCCTCTCCCTACTTAGGCTCTGACACTCTGCACAGTCCAGTCCTCCTATGTGTCGACTTTCTCACATCGCCCAGACTCCAGCATATTACGCCTGGCCGCCACTGCTGCCTCCTTACCTGAATGCCTTCCTGGCCCTGGTTGGCGTCAAACACCCTGCCCTGGCCCACCCTGGCTACTCCCTTGGCCCCACCTAATGGCTTTAGGACTGGATCATTTGGGAAGGGAACGAGGAAGAGCAGAATTTTGTTTTCTTG
Organism: Catagonus wagneri; assembly: GCA_004024745.2. Lineage (NCBI taxonomy): Eukaryota > Metazoa > Chordata > Mammalia > Artiodactyla > Tayassuidae > Catagonus > Catagonus wagneri. Next base: position 17,185,281 of record PVHT020000257.1, on the reverse strand, counting down.
AAATTTATTTTACTATCAGTGTGCCCTCTAGAATGTAATCAGCGCACCTCCCATGAGGTTTCTTGGCTCATCCAGCATCTCTTGCCCTTGCCTCTGGTAGCATGCCCTGATTTCCACTCTAGTGAAATACTGTTAATGTATGTGTTTTGGGAAAGGCTGACTTCATCGTTGCCCCAGGTGTGGGTAGGTGACTCCGTCTTGGCCAGTTGACCACCTTCTCTTCATGCTAGTGATCAGCATTACCTTTTACTCTGTTGTTTAGATCAAAAACAAAACAAAAACCTAATCAGGTACTCACCTACGACGTTCCCTCTTTCCTACCCCTACACATCCAATTCATAAGCAGATTGCCTTCCTTCAAAATACACCCCGGATAGAACCATTTCTCTCTGCCCTAGTACCCTAGTCAAGCCATCGTTGTCTCACCTCATCTCCAGCCGCCAGGCTGTCCCACTATATTCTTCACACAGCAGCCAGAGTGAGCCTTTTAAGACTTTAAGGCAGATGATGTCACGCTGCTCAATAGGCACCAGCAGCTTCCCCTGACCCCCAGAACAGCATCTCATGTCCTTACACTGCAGCCAAGCAGGGCCTACAGCAGAACTTACATCCCCTGAAGAAGTTATAAAACTACAGATACCTGTGCCCACCCTAAGAGAGTCCGATGGACGCAGCCTGGGGTGGGCCTTGGACAGTGGTTCCTTTTAAAAGCTCCCCAATGATCCTAACATGCAGAGGGAGCTGAGAACCCTCTGGCCCTGGCTACCAGGCAAACTCAAAGTATCACTGTGACCAACACCTGTCTTAGCCATCTGGGTCCCCCTTCTGTCCCTTGAGCCTCCCAAGCACGGTCCCACCTCAGGGTCTTTGCCTTGCAAGATGCACTGACTTCTGACACTAACTGCCTGGAATCAAGTCAGCCCTCACAGGTTAAGAGCACAGTCCTCCAGGAGTTCCCGTCGTGGCTCAGTTGTTAATGAATCCGACTAGGAACCATGAGGTTGAGGGTTCGATCCCTGGCCTTGCTCAGTGGGTTAAGGATCCGGTGTTGCTGTGAGCCGTGGTGTAGGCTGCAGACGCAGCTCGGATCCCGCGTTGCTGTGGCTGTGGCGAAGGCCGGCGGCTGCAGCTCCTTTTAGACCCCTAGCCTGGGAACCTCCATATGCCGCGGGTGCGGCTCTACGTAAAGGCAAAAAGACCAAAAAAAAAAAAAAAAAAAAAGCACAGTCCTCCAGAAATTTGCTCTCACTTCCACCAGCAACTGCAAGCTCAGGGGTTCCCAGGCCACCCACGCTCCTGATTATCCGAAAACAGGGGCCACCCTGCCTCTAGAGGGTTTCCCTTTTTTTTAAACTGAAGTGTAGTTGATTTACAAGGTTGTGTTAATTTCCGTTGTGTAGCAAAGTGAGACATTTTCTTTTGCATTCCTTTTCCATTGTAGTTTATCACAGGATCTCGAATGTATTTCCCTCTGCTCTGTAGTATGCCCTTGCTGTTTACCCATTCCATAAGTAATAGTTCGCATCTGCTAACCCCAAACTCCCAGTCCATCCCTCCCCCACGCCCCCCGCCTTGGCAACCATGTCTGCCCTGTATGTCTGTGACTTGGCTTCCGTTTGGTGGATAAGTTCATTTGTGTCCTATTCTAGATTCCACATGTAAGTGTTATCATGTGGTGCTTGTCTTTCTCCTTCTGACATATTCACTTAGCAGGAGAATCTCAAGGTCCACCAATATGGCTGCGAGAGGTTTGACAATTCGCTAGAATGAGTCATGAAACTCAGGAAAGCAACTCTACTTACGGCTGCAGTTTTATCACGGCAAAAAGGACCCAAACTGGGTCTAGCCCGAAGAAGAGAGGGTGAGGTCTGGGAGGGACTCCAAAGCAAAGCTTCTCCCGGTGGAGTCAGAGGATGCATGGGTGTGTAACAAGGTGCACAGAATATTGTTAACCAGAGACGCTTCCTCGAGCTTTGTTGCCTTGAGTTCTTACTAGTTCCAGTTTAAGCAGGGAACTATCTGGGTGCATTTTTGTTACAGGTGAATGGATTTGGTTGTCTATCCACCATGGGGGTAGAGAGTGGAAAGTAATCTTGACAGATGCTGTTCAGGGGCGGTGCTGGTCGGAACAAAGAGACAGGTTGACCAACCACAAGGCTTTATTCTTAGAACCCCCTCAAAGTTGCCGCTGTCTGTTCTAAATAAAGAGCCATTGCCCAGAAGTTCCCTTTTGAGATTCCAATTTTCAAAAGGCTTCTCTGTTTGCAGCCTTCAGTTTCTAAAAATAAACAAAATAGGAAGACTTCTCCTTGGAGGAAACGTTTAGCAATAGCAGCCACAAAAGTTTGAAAGGGAAACTCATTGTCCAGCCAAAGGAAGGATACAAATCTAGATTTCTAGTTTGTAAATTTTATTTGCCTTCCTGAGCTTTCTAAAAGTTCCTTAGCTAAACAAGAAAAGGGAAATGAGACAATCAAGAGTATTTCGGTTTGTATTTGAAATAAGTGAACAAACAACCGTCACTGCATCCTTTAGGCTTATTTTTTCTTTAAAGAATAAAAGAAAAAAGCCATTACAGTTCATTATTTTTGTGACATCCACAATGCATTTATTCACTGATTCATTCTTTTATTTACTGAATTTTGTTGAGCATCTAATATGTGTCAGACGTTATACTAGGCGCTAAGTTGGGGATGTGACTTGACTAGTAATTCTGTAGTGATCATTCAGTCTTCCTGAGGCATGGTGGCTGTTGTGAGCTGGCTAATTCCGTTTTTATTTCATCATTCTTCTAGCACGTTTTCCTCTACAGCAGAGCTCAGAATGCTGAAAATCTCATTCCCCATGCTAGGTTCCTCCAACACGGTACACTTGTGTGAGATTGGAGAGATAGAAGTAAAGTAAGGTCTTTTTTTTTTTTTTTTGTCTTTTCTAGGGCCGCCCTCGCGGCATATAGAGGTTCCCAGGCTAGGGGTCGAATCAGACCTATAGCTGCCAGTCTACACCACAGCCACAGCAACGCGGGATCCGAGCTGCGTCTGCAACCTACACCACAGCTCACGGCAACGCCGGATCCTTAACCCACTGAGCAAGACCAGGGATCGAACCTGCAACATCATGGTTCCTAGTCGGATTCGTTAACCACTGCGCCACGACGGGAACTCAGTCTTTTTCTTGATGTTTGCCTTGTTCTGTTGGCCAAGAAGGTCACGAAATGTGAAGTTGTCTCCTAGTGATGCTACCAGCTCCATCATCCAGCTCTCTGTGTGTCGAGAGGAATCAGCTCCGGAGAGGCAGCAGAAGGAGCTTCTTCGTTCCCGCTTCCTAATTTCTCCACTACGGTTATGACCACGTGTGCTCAAGCTCAGTCGCTCAGGCAGTGGCCTCAGAGGAACAGCTTCCCAGTGAGTCACTTCTAAGGAAGGGTTTTACGATTCATTTCTAGAGACCAGGCTCTGCCAGGCATTTTAATAGCGCCTAATCCCATGTACTAAATCCTTTTCTGTTTAAAACATGAAGAGCGATTTTCTGTTTCCTGCGTGGAATCACACCCAGCACACCGTCCGATGTTATTTAGGGATAGTAGCAGAACTCTGGGACATACAGCGTTTGGGGATGTTTGTGTTATAACGGATGCCTGTATATCTAGTTTCTTTTTCCTTATCAAGTCTGGCAGTGAGAGTTAGAACAGGCCTGTCTTAGGCGGGTCACTGGAACTGACAATGTGCTGTAGAAGCTCAGGCTCCACGTCAGAGAATCTGAGGTTCCTCAAGAAAAATAGGAGCTTCTTGAAAGCTGGAACTTTGGTTCACCGTGGATTCCTCTGGTTCTAAAATGCCTGGCACAGAACAGACCCTTATAATAAATTTCCTTTGAACGGATTCGTTTGGCTCCTCCTCTAACACATACCGGCTGAATTTCATGGCCCGCTGGGACCCAGGCGAATCACGCCACTGCAGGTACCGCACTTTCTCAGGAGCAGAGCTTCTGTGGATCCAGGCAGACCAAGCCTGGGTACCAGGGCGGCTGTAGGTCCTGCCGTTGTGGGTGTAACGGAGATTGTGGCCAAGCTGGGCCCTCCCTCAGGGGGATTCTGGAAAAGCTCTGGGAGTTTGGAAATGAGTGACAGTGGCTGGGCGCTCTTCATGGAACAGGCAGATGGAGCCAAGCAAACCTGGGCCTAACCCACCCCTTTGCATTTCTATGTGGGGCATGAGTCATCAGATAGACATTTCTTGTGCCAACCTAGCCCGGGAAAAAGGCAACATTTTCATTCTTTGGTGGGAGGAGGGTTTCTGTACCTGCTGCTGATCACCTGATTGCCATTGGCCAGACACAGATATTATTCTGAAGAGACAAAAAGCTTTTTTTTTCGGCAACCGAAGTAGCTTCTGAGCATGATGTAGAGCAAGGATTAGGAGTATAACACATGACTGGATCCCTTCCTAGCCACAGGGCTTGGGCCAGTATCAGACTCCTCTGAGCTTTAGTTCCCCACATGCCGAAGGCCCAAGTGAGGGTTACCAGGTAGCGGTGAAGATCAACTTTAGGCGTGCAAAGCACAGGTTTTCTGCTGACTTCTCCAGCTTAAAAATGAACCCAGCGATGTGTGCTGTCCCTGACCCCCAGACCCTTGAATCACTCCCTGAACCTCTTCTACGGGTCGGTGCCGTGTGCTGTTCACGTGTGATATTTACACATTATTCAACAGGCACCTCCTGTTGCGAAATATTGCAACAGAGGCTGTGTGGCATCAAAGATGGGATGGAGTCAGTAAGGGGCTGATAAGACCCTGGGCCTCCACCCATGTCCCAGTGTCCTTGGCGGGGGCGGGGAGGCTGACCTTGGAGATGATGTTCCAAAAACATCGTCCCATCCCACCACTCACAGCAGACCGTAGTATTCTGGTTTTTTCTACAGGTTTTTTTTTTTGGGGGGGGGAGAGTTGTATTCCTTGAGAATCCACTTAAAAATCCTTTTTACAGATGAGGCCCCAAGGATAGAGTTTTTCTTGCAAAGTAGTAATTGGTGGCAGCACATTAACTCATACTCTTTCGCATCTCATACTCTGTTGCATCTCTTTCTTGGTGGCTTCAGGCTGCCCCAGGAAGGGAGAGTCAGCAGAAGCACACTCCGGGGGCCCCTGAGTCAGATAGAGTGTTGTTTTTCCTGTTTATTCCTAGCACTTCGTGATTTTTTTAACACCGGGGGTTAAATCTTCTCATTCCATCCCCCAGAGAAGAAAAGGGAAGCCTTTTCACTTTGTTTTGCAAAAATGTGATGTGCGGTTTATCTTCTAATTACAGCCTCACCATCACGGTGTCATCATGGTTGCTTCAAAGACCATGAAATAATAGATGTTGAGGAGTCTAAGTCCCAGGCGCTTTTGGTACATCTGTAATTACTGTATACATCCTAATTACAATGGTTCTCACCCAGGTATTCTTCCTCCAGGGGAAAAAAAAAAAAACATGCTTCTATTTTCAGTCAGTCTGTTTATGTTCTCAGGCCTCAACCTGCCTAGTGACACGTGGATTCTTGCTCTTGATGTCCTTTCTAGTAGCCCCGCAGAGGTGACTTGAGTGTGCAAATTGTCAACACAATGTGATTGCAGCCTCAAACTGTATAAAAATTTTCATGCACAAATCGAATGTTAAAAATCTTTTTTTTAATTTAAAGGAACAGTTGATTTATAATGTTGCATTAGGTTCTGCTGAACAGCAAAGTGACTCATTTACGTGTGTGTGTGTGTGTGCGTATATATATATATATATATATATAGCCACACCTGCAACATATGGAAGTTCCCAGGTCCAGGAGTAGAATTCAAGCTGCATCTGTGACCTGCTCTGCAGCTTATGGAAATGCCAGATCCTCAACCCACTGAGCAAGGCCAGAGATTGAACTTGCATCCTCACAGAGACAACATTGGGTCCTTAATCCACTGTTCCACAATGGGAATTCCTGTATATTCTTTTCATTATTCTTTTTCATTATAGGTTATTATAAAATATTGACTATAGTTCCCTGTACTATACAGTAGGACCTGTTTATCTGTTTTATTTGTAGTAGTTTGTATCTGCTAATCCCAAACTTCTAATTTATCCCTCCCACACCTTTCCCCTTTGGTAACCATGAGTTTGTTTTCTGTCTGTGAGTCTGTTTCTGTTTTGTAAATAAATCCGTTTGTGACATATTTTAGATTCCACTAGTAAATGATGTCACATGATATTTGTCTTTTCTTAGTATGATAACTCTAAGTCCATCCACGTTGCTGCAAGTGACGTTATTTCATTAAAGTTAGAATCTTAACCCTGTGACTCTCTAGCAAAGAAAGGTCTCACCCACCTAAGAAAGCGGGCTAACCTCTTGTTAGCTTACTTCTCTGGGGTGTGAGTGATAGAGGGTAGAGAAAAAACTCACAGGAGACAATAAAAATTTAGAATAATCTGTTCCCATCTAATTTGAGTTAATTAATCTCATTGACCAATTATTCAAAAAATGTACAATAAAAGTAATGTCATTTTAAAAATTGCTTCTAGGAGTTCCCATTGTGGCTCGGTGGGTTAAGGACCCAATGTCTCTGTGAGGAAGTATGTTGGATCCCTGGGCTTGCTCAGTGAGTTAAGGATCCGATGCTGTTGCAATCCACAGTATAGGCTGCAGATGCAGCTTGGAGCCAGTATTGCCATAGCTGTGGTGTAGGCCACAGCTGCAGCTCCAACTCAATCCCTGGCCCAGGAACTTCCATATGTTGCAGGTGCAGATGTAAAAAGAAAAAAAAAAAATTGCTTCTGTGTTTTAATTGCTTCTGTATTCCAAATGGCTTTTATATTTTAGTAAGTTCTATACTCATGAAAGTATAGAACTTACTCAAAAAACTCTAGTCTAACACCCACACTCCCGAATGTTTCTGACACCTCGAGTACCGTTTGAAAGTGTAGGGCTGATGAATTCAAAGTAGAGATAAAATATTTCGGGTCATTATTTTGCTTCATGTCTTGAAAAAACAGAAAGTGTGGGAAGGATATGGAAGAAGGAGCCAGAAGAACAGAAGGATTGTCTTGGCTCTGCCATTTCCTAGTCTCTCAAGCAAATCATCTGAGCATTCTGTGGTGAACTGCAGTGTCTTTATTTAACAAAACACAGGTGATATGTTTTCTCGGAGGAATGGGTTAACAATTCTGAAACCATTGCTGGTGTATTCTTACATCAACAAATAAGTCAGTGTATTGAGGATAGGGAGTCAAGTTTTTCCTTTTGAGAAAAGGAAGTTTCCCCTTTTGGGGAAAGGGAGAAACAAGAAGTAACTCTGCAAGATTGGGTAGGCATTGGAGGTAGTAGTTTTTGCATTGGAGCAACTGTGTGTAGATAGGTGGTTATTCATTTACAGAGTCAGGGACATCTGAGTAGCAGTAGTTTACTCTTTTCAATGTAGAAATCAGGAGTGTCTCATGCTGAACCTGAGACGGAAAGTGTCCATGTGGCATAGCCACTGATCCCCCAAATTATGGAATCAGCGGCAAGGTCAGGGCTAGGGACGTAACTTTAGGAGTCGTCAGAATAGAGCTGATTTCTAAAGCTGGGGGCCGTATGCGTTACCTCGGGG
>PVHT020000257.1:17156593-17173923 GCA_004024745.2 Catagonus wagneri | reverse complement strand
CTGGCCTACACCACAGCCACAGCAACGCGGGATCCGAGCCGCGTCTGTGACCTACATCACAGCTCACGGCAATGCCGGATCCTTAACCCACTGAGCAAGGCCAGCGATTGAACCCGCAACCTCATGGTTCTTAGTCGGATTCGTTAACCACTGAGCCATGAAGGGAACTCCAGCTACAGTTCTGATTTGACCCCTAGCCTGGGAACCTCCATATGCCATGGGTGCAGCCCTAAAAAAAAAAAAAAAAAAGTTTTCATTTCTGGATTTAGATTTCATGTATCTGGCAGTATTCTTGTGTCCAAGCAACAGAAACTGCCTCTGGCTGGTTTAAGCAGAAGAGGAACTGATTGAAGGCAGTGCCTAACTGAACTGTGCGTGGCTGGGAAGTCAGGCCTGGACAAAAGACAGAATGGGGGGGATGGGGGAGGCAGCACACAGGACCACAGACTCAGTCATGTGGCATAATCAGTCTATCAGGGACACCACTGCTGTTGCTGATGAGCCCGGAAGCCCCCTGTGCCCACGCGCTCCTGGAGGCCCCATGCTGTTGTCAAATAGATTCTCCGCTGTTTTCCCTCCTTCTTGGTGTCCTAAGTGCCTTACTGAGCATCTACAAGGGGGTAACTGACAGACTTACCTTATTGCTGATCCTCTAGCTGCAAGGGAGGCTGGGAAAGAATCAGTCCAGCGTTTTTAGAATTCTGCAGTGCGGTGCCTTCCGCCTAAAATCATATGGAGGCAGACATCCATAATAATTTAAAATACCAGTAAGTATCTGCAATGTTCAGTTTCTCAAATAGTATCATAAATAATATTTAGTATTCACATAAAAGGTTGACAGGTAAGTAACTCACACCACAGTAATTTCAAAGTGAATTTTTAAGTCTACTTAGATTATATATAGAAAGATAAAGTATTTAAAACTGTAATAACGTGGAGTTCCCTGGTAGCTCAGCAGGTTAAGGATCCGGTGTTGTCGCTGCTGGGGCCCTGGTGGCTGATATGGCTCTGGTTTGATCCCTGCCCGGGAACTTCTCCATGCCGCAGGCGTGGCCAAAAAAAAAAAAAAACCCACAACAATAAATTACTAAAATGTAGAAAAAAATCTAAGAAGATATGTTCAAATGGCAAAATAAGCTTCTGGATCCTAAGACCTATTGGTAAGATAAGCTAGGAAAACATCAAGACCTGCTTTTTATTTGAATATTAATTTTTCAGTGTTATAAGCCTAGGGTGTACTCGTGCATGTCTTTTGAATTTAGGGTGATGTCCACAGCCGGGAAGAAGAAGTGGCACATTCATCCATTATTTTTGTAAGCGCTCTAGCATTAACAATGTCCCACGTATTTAGTACGTCCTCTGTGATGGGCCTTGGGTAGAGCACACCCCTGTTCTTATCTCATCCTCATAACAGCCCTTCAAGCCATCCGCTTTTTAGGGCGAAGAAAATTTAAAGGCAGAGAAGCCAAGTCACTGGCTGATGGTCACGTGGCTGGTGAATGCCATAACCAGGATTTTCACTGAGGTTTAATGTAGGCAGACTTGGGTACCATTTAGCAGATGAGTGCAGGAGGGCGTTCAAGGGGCTCCAGATCCTTTTCTGGGTTAATTCAAGATCATCCCAATTTATACATTAATTGGGAGACTTGCGTTGCTAGCATGCTGCACGATTTAGGTAAATGTCCTTGGAACTTAGTACGTTAGTTGACATGTGAAGATCAACAGCCAACATGACTTGACACTTTGTCCTTCTCTACTGAAATGTCTTCAGCTCTCTGTGGGTGGATGTGATAGTTTCCACATACATCAAGCGGAAGATCTACTTAGAAAGTGTAGATTTGGCCCAAATTTTCTACATTGCTTGTCTATGCTCATGAGGTTTACCCACTTACCTTATTAGTGAGTCAGACAATTAGCAGAATAAATAATCACATTTCTGGTTTAATTGGAATACTGTCCAAACATATTGAAACCAAAACTGACTAGAAATTAGCCACATTTAAATGCAAATTGAGGGGGCATGTTGACATCTCACTCTGCATATGTATCTCTGATTACGAATAATCTGTAAGATTTATTTTCAGAATTTTATTGTCTTAGAGTAGAACCTGATAATATGAATCCTTATATCAGGTAACATTGCTCTCAGGAATTAAAAAAAGTTTCTTCTAGGAGTTCCTGTTGTGGCACAGTAGAAACGAATTCCGACTAGTATCCATGAGGATGTGGGTTCGATCCCTGGCCTCGCTCAGTGGGTTAAGGATCTGGCGTTGCCGTGAGCTGTGGTGTAGGTCGCAGACAAGGCTTGGATCTGGCGTTGCTGTGGCTGTGGTGTAAGCCAGCAGCTGCAGCTCTGATTCAGCCCCTAGACTGGGAACTTGCATGTGCCTCAGGTGCAACTGTAAAAAAAGCAAGAAAAAAAATTTCTTTTTCTACCCGAAGGAAATAAGACAGAAATGCATTAATTCCCATTCCATATGACACCAGGGGGAATGCTTACAGTTTGACAAATTGGAAAGGAAATGGTCTTTGGAGAGATAAAAATGGAATTTGTAACCTTTTAGGAGGACATACTCGGTTTTTTCCTCTCTGCCTCTGATTTTCTGCTCTTATTCAATTGTGACATTGAAATCTATTGAAGGTCACTGGCCTCTTTCTTGTCAGTGGAGAGAAGGGGTTACTAAGCTTCTGAGGGTGCTGTCCGCATCTTGAGCCGGAGATGGGCCATTAGTGGGTTCATGGAGCCCCTGAAATCATACACAGTGTTAGACTTAGGAATGTAGGGGTGTTTTTGTGGGAACAGGCACCCCAGTTTTCACCATTGACCCAGAGGGTGCTGTGGCTCCCAAAAGGTAACAAACACTGCTGTGGAATCGTGCTGCTATTGTCTGAACAGCAAAGCAGACACGTCTGTTATGCCGTCGGCTCTACATTAAAAGGGTTGTTTGGGAGTAGGTGCAGAACTGGCATTATTGTGTTATTGTGATTATAAAAAACAAACACAGGAGTTCCCTTCGTGGCTCAGTGGTTAACAAATCCGACTAAGAACCATGAGATTGCGGGTTCGATTCCTGGCCTTGCTCAGTGGGTTAAGGATCCGGCGTTGCCGTGAGCTGTGGTGTAGGTCACAGACGCGGCTCGGATCCCGCGTGGCTGTGGCTGTGGTGAAGGCCGGCGGCTACAGCTCCTGTTAGACCCCTAGTCTGGGAACCTCCATATGCTGTGGGTGCGGCTCTACATAAAAAAAAAGGCAAAAAGACAAAAAAAACCACATTGATTGCTTTCACGTATTTTAATATGTCATCCATTTAAAGAGAACTTTACAGTTAATCCGTCACTTTTATCTATATTTACTCAATTAAAGATCACAGTAATCCTGAAGAAAAAAAAATGGAGTTCCCCAATAGCACGGTGGGTTAAGGACCTGACTGTAGCAGGTCGCCGCCAAGGTGTGGATTCTATCCCTGCCTGGTGCAGTGGGTTAAAGATCCAGCATTGCTCCTGCTGTGGCACAGGTCACGGCTGTGACTCAGATTTGATCACTGGCCTGGGAACTTCCATGGGTGATGGGTGTGGCTGAAAAAGAAGAAAAAAAAAGAAATCACAGTAATCCTGTGCGAAGGCTGGATTATTAAAATTATCCTCATTTTACAGGCAAGCGCATAAAAACATGGAACAAAACCACACACTTGTTCTAGAGACTGAAGACACAGATGTGAGTGCCCTTCCCACAGTGCTGGGATCAGGTGGAAATATCTGACGCAAACTGTGTCAGTCATAGGTCCTGCCAAGAGACTTTGGAAATGTAACCCAAAGTCAAATGGTTTACCCAGCAGGGCTCTGGAGTGCGGGTCATCTGCCTGTCCTAAACAGCTAAACCGGAGGCGAGATGGGGTGGGGGGTGGGCGTGGGGGTGGAGAACTGTTTGAGGTGCAGGCTTGCATCTGTGGCACAGCTTGGAGCAGAAGTTGGATAGAGAAGACATATGTCATTTTTATTGGAAAACAGTGCTTAAAAATGAAATAAAGAACTCATTGCGCATAACTCTTAGGGAAGTAGGGCTTCTGCATGACCCACTGTTTGCAAGAACCATGAAATAGCATGCAAAAACTAATTTGGAATTCTAATCTTTTTTTTTTTTTTTTTTTTGGCTGCACCCTTGGAAGTTCCAGGGCCAGGGATCGAACCCTCACCGCAGCAGTGAGCTGAGCCTCTGCAGTGACAACACTGGATCCTTGACCCGCCGAGCCCCCAAGAAACCCCAGGAATTCCAATATTATCTTGAGTCTCTTGAAGACGGTTCACAAGCCACACGGACATCTTTTAAAAAGCCACTTTCACCTGATTCCTAGTCCTCAGGCCTATTTTGAAACTACTCGTATGACAAATAAGTGACTCCTGTTCGCACTTCAGCATATGTGGATTTATGTGTCCCTGTTCTCACTCCCCCGCCCCTGCCTCCTACCCCCAGTCTCTCCCTCTTGTTCTTTCCTGGCTTTATCCTTTTTACCCATCGCAAACCCCTGGAAATGGGGTAGAAAGGAAATCGAAGTTTGGAGAGAAAATAGTAATATTTACATGTTAAAAAGTATCCCTCCTACTACATATGTTTATAATAAACTTCTGGTTTGTGCCTAAACTGATGTAAGCTGGTTTCTATTATTTCTAACAAAGAGTTCTAAGTAATATGTTCGTGGAAATAGTGGCAGAACTGAAGTGAGAACTTGGGTCTTTTGATTTAAAATCTTTTGTTCTTTTTGCACCCTCTGTCTGCAGAGACGTCTGGAGCCACAGAATTGAGTTTTAGAGACTGAGTGTTTTAAGACAATTTTGTATTTCTTCTTACACTGAGAACTCCATGAGGGCAGGCATTGTGTCTGTCCTTTTGATTCCTATATTTTCAACGACTAGCCCATAGTTGATGTGTGAAAAACAGTTGGTGCTAAAAAAATTATTGAATGAATGGCAGAGAGAATGAAGCCTCAATCTTCATTTCTTGAAAAATCATAATCGTATTTACATTTGAGTATCTTGACAGAAAAATATAATAGATAAATACAAACCACACAAATATGCTTGCTGTTAAATTGAAACTGCCTTTTAGGATAAACACTTAAGCTCCTGATAATTTTTCATTATGGTTTCTGTTTTATTTTTTCCCTATGGTTTATATCTCAGGGGAAAGTTTTCCAGTGAACTGTGATTTCTGTTGAAAGCTCTTTACTCAAAGAGGGCAATCAGTCTTATCTTCAAGTTAAGACTTTTTGTGTTACATGTTAACACAAAGGGGAGTGGAAGCTAATTTTGCTAATCAGAAACAGCTCCATTACACAGCTCAGGCCTAAAATTATGTGGCAGACTATGGACAGGGAAAAAAGATTGATGAGACAATATTTTAAGCCATGTTTTCTACACATGTTGCGATAAATTTATATTGGCATTATGGTGACTATAAATCATAACTGACTTGGTTGACAGCCCAGTGAGTGTGTTGTGTCATGGTAACAATTGCATCATGATGTGAGAAATCTTCAGATTTGAAAAAAAAACATGACTTCCTGCTCTTTCTAACCCAACAACATTTGTAGCAGAAGTAACCTAACCTTAATACCTACTTTAGGGAGTTCCCTTCACAGCTCAGCAGTTAACAATACCGACTAGGGTCCATGAGGATGTGGGTTCGATCCCTGGCCTCAGTCAGTGGGTAGAGGATCTGGCGTTGCCGTGAGCTGTGGTGTAGGCTGCAACGTGGCTCAGATCCCGCATTGCTGTGGCTGTGGCGGAGGCCGGCGGCTGTAGCTCCTATTCAACTCCTAGCCTGGGAACTTCTATGTGCCGCAGGTGCGGCCCTAAAAAAAAAAGAAAATCTACTTTATTCTTCTAAGAAACACTTTCCCAGACCCCAGAGGACCTGGACTTTTCCCAGGGACTCAAGCCTTCCTGCCTCTCTGCCTGCCATTCTTAGGTCCTGGATTCAGAAGGAGGCAGACATGCTATCCCAGGGGCCAGAAGGGGTCCCAGCAATCCCGGTGTCCTCCTTGGTATCTGACTGGGGTGAGGTGTCGGCGTGGAGCAGAAAATGCTCTGGTCTGAGGGGTCAGGTTCAAAGCTTAACTCTGGCACTTCCTAGCTTTGTGACCTCCAGCAACTGAATTGCTTCTTCTGATAATAAATTCCCTCAACAGCAAGACAGGGATGATGACACCTGTGTAGCTGATTATTAAATGAGGGAGTGTGTTGAATGCCTGGCACCTGGAGGACCTTGGAAAAGGGGTGCCTTCCCCTCTTCCCCCCAGTTATCTCTCCTACGCTCAGTTTTGTGCCTCCGTGGAGAAAAGCCTGCGACTCTCACTCAGCCTTCTGAGGTTTTTCTCTAGAAGGATATCTTTCCTTGGCTTTGGGGGAGAAATCCAGAGACTGCAAAGGCCTGTCCCTTCCTTGCATCTGTCTCTGGGGCACTGGGACTCTACACCCCAGTGAGCTTGCAGAGGAAGCCTCAAGTTCAGCAGGCTCCAATGACCTTGCTCACTCGAGCATTTGAACACCAAGGTACAGGCAAATGGCCAACCCCATCGATGCCTAGTCTACTTTTCTTGTATAAGGAGCTCATAAAGTCCAGTAAGACCCCAGATTACAACAGGTGATGATACAGTCACTGAGCAACAAGTTCGTCTTTTAAATGCTTTCATAATTTAGGCTTGCACGTTCAGATAATTTTCCCAAACTAGGGTACTTTTTTTTTGATGCCTACAATTGATTTTTTTTTTTGCTTAATGAATTTTATTTCAATTATAGGTGTACAAAAATGATCACAAGTCAATTTGATAGCATTTGCGTCCCAAACCCTCAGTGCATCCCCCCACCCCCCCCAGATTGTCTTATTTGAAAAACCAAAGGTTTTCCAAAGTCTGTGAGTCATTGTCTGTTTTAAACTAGGATACATTTTTAATAGAAAGTGGGTATTAGACCAATGCAAATTCTCCAATGTGCCAAAAAAACTTCATTTAGATCATCTTCACACACAAGGAAATTATATTATTGCATACGGTATCTATGCAAGATATGGCATAGACTGCTAAGATATATGCAAAAATTGCACCTATTAATTTGGAGTCACTAATTCTCTCAAATTCCATGATTCTTTGTAAAAGGGGAGAATTGGATCTCTGTCAGAATAAAGCCACTTTTGGCTTCTGCAATACATTTTTCTTCTGTTTTTAACCTTCTCTCTACCTTCGGTAGCAGGGCTAAATATCTCGGTTTGCCCAGGATGACCTTGTTTAGAGACAATTATATGTTCTGGTGCAATTATTAATATAACACCATCAAAGCTGGTTCGAACCATGAGGTTTTACAAGTACACTAACCTTGGAGAATTACATTGGATATTTTTCCTTCTGAATTTCAGAAGTAAATTTGAAATCTCAGTTTTACCTTTAGAACAGGAGTTGTTCTATTGCACAACATTGTAAGTCAACTATACTTTGATAATAAATCAATAAGTAAATTAGAAAAATAAGGAAGTTCCCATTGTGGCACAGCGGCAACAAACCCATGAGGTGCGGGTTCGATCCCTGGGCTTGCTCAGTGGGTTAAGGATCCAGCATTGCCATGAGCTGTGGTGCAGGCTGGCAGCTGTAGCTCTGATTTGATCCCTAGCTTGGGAACTTCCATATGCCAAGGGTGCGGCCCTAAAAAGCAAAAAAAAAAAAAAGGATCACACGAGATCATAATCTTCATGTCTACGGAGGATACTGTACCGTGTTGCTGGCCAGCTATTGGTCAACTCTGTACCTTCACCAAACATGAAGTCACGTAGTCCTACAGAGGTGACCCAGACTCTTATGCTTATTTGCAGGATTACCCATCTATGATTGTTTGTTGATTGATATGATTTAGTTCTTAAATTTTTGCAAAACTAGACAGTTTTAATAAGAATTCTTAACTCTCTGTAAGGCAGCAAGGCGTTTTGAACAGAGCATATAAGTTCTGTTGTCACCTTAATGGATACTCTTGGAAATCTACAAACGTGCTTGCCTACGCAGCTTTTGTGGAATATTCCTGCTAACCGTCGGTGCAGACGTGAATGCTGCTTTACCCCGTGAAGATGACATACAAAATTCCCTGTCAGTTTCTTTGAAAAGAGAAATTTCCAAACATCTGGAATGTTTCAGAAAGCTTTACTAGTTATTCTTTTATCTTGATAGCATCAAAGTTGAACCATGGACCATTATTCTTTTTTGGGATTTTTTTTGGCCCCACCCCCAGCACGTAGAAGTTCCTAGGCCATGGATCGAACCTGTGCCACAGCAGTGACCCCAGCCACAGCAGTGACAATGGCTGGATCCATAACCCCCTGAGCTACATAGGAACCCCTCTTTTTTCTTTTTGATATAAATTATATTAAGACGATGAAGTGGCCGAAAGTCTTAGGTTAAAGAAAATAATTTCCAGTTGGAGTTTAATTACAAACCCTGAGAGAATTCAGGTGTTCTTTGACAGAAGCTATTCTTGTCTTGTAAAGAAGCTATAAAAGCTTTAATTCATTTGCAAGAATTCACATTTACATATCAGCGTTTTTTAACACCTGTAACAAATAACAAAAATCAACATCAGTTGTTTATCCAACGTGTCATGCTTATAGCTTTTTCAAAGATCTCTCCAGAGCTTAATGTGCTTATTCAGTCTAGCAGCAGCAGACCTCCCACTGATAAGTCTTAAAAGATAAATTTATTTTTAATTAATCTACATTTTAATTTTTTTAGTAGTCGTTATGTTAGTGCATTAATTAAAAACACATAGTATTATATACACATTTGCTTTTCAAAACTGTTTTGACAACCATGTTTCTCTTGTAAATTTGTTTGTTTTATTGTTTCAAAAACGTTATTCTGAAAGGGGTCCCTAGCTTGAGCAGATGGCCTGTCGATTGCCAGCAAGGTCCATGACACACAGAAGATTTACAACACTGGCTTTGGGAGTTCTCTTGTGGCACAGCGGGTTAGGGATCCTAACTGTCACTGCAGTGGCTTGGTTGCTTCTGCGGCGCGGGTTCAATCCCTGGCCTGGGATCTTCCACCTGTGACAAGCAAACAAAACACTGGCTTTGAAGTGTCAGCTCAAAGTCGAAATTCCATTTATGCACACAATGTAATGTAAGGTTCGGGATGTGGAGGGCTGGGACTTTGAACAGAACCCTTTCTAAAGAGACTGATGAGTGCATTATTTCAGTGAGTGGTTAGAAATGATGAGTAGCACAGACAAATACAAGTCAAGTTCTAAGGATGGACAGAAGAAAGAGATGACTCTCAGGAGAGACCGGGAAGGCACGGGTGGAATGCTTTTCCTGCTGGTTTGGGTGGGACGGGTAAGACTTGAACATTTTCAATGGGGGATATTCATGCCAAGTCCATCCGTAGGCCATCCAGACCGGAGCCCTCAGAGCCACCCTTGGTTTCTCCTTGTCCTCATCTCTGCATCTGTGATCACATCTCATCACTTAGGTCTCCTTCCTATTTCTTACTTCCACTCTTATTTATCCCCTGCAATATTGCCTGGCTTCAGGCTTATTACCAGACTTATTATTCGGGCCTCCTACCTGGATCTCCCTCTCCTTTCTCAAATCCATTCCACACAGGTTATCCTAACAATAATGGCAATAATAGACTTTTTGTGTGCAGCAGTCATGACAAGAAATGTTTGCATTTTAGTGCTGCATGTATGACATCCACTTCACTTCACATTGAAATGTGCAATGTTCACATACAGCACATATGTTACAACTAAAGAGGCTGCTTGGGGCAGCAGTTGTCAGTCTTAGCAACACACACAGTAGTCACTGTGGGGCTGTTAAAAGGTCCTGATGCAGGAGCCTCGCCCACATGGTTCTGCTGAATGTCTAGCCAGCCAGAGCTCCCCGACCGGCCTCCATGCGTCTGTCTCTTTCTCTAGCGTTGACAGTCGTCTGTTCCACCTTGTACCCCATCAAACTGCGGGTGTTCCTCAAATTCCCGTGATGTACCCATGATATCCTGCCTGCAATGCACTTTGCCTCCAGTCTAGTCATATTTTAAAAGTCTCAGCTCACTTTTTCTAGGGAGAATTTTCAGTCTTCTCCAGGTAAAGTGGTCCACGCTCTCCTTTTTGCCCCTTTTCTGATGTGTACGTCCTTGTGTCGTAGCAATAATACATATTTTACGTGTGTTCCTCTCTTCCCCTCACTGCTAATGGCATTGGAAAGGAAGCTTTCTCTCTTCTGTCATTTTCATAAATACATTTCCAATGATTTTATGTGGGGAATTCCCTGTGGCTCAGTGGGTTAAGGATTCAGCATTGTCACCACTGAGGCTGTGGTCACTGCTGTGGTACAGGTTCAGTCCTTGGCCTGGGAACTTCCGCATACCACAGGCACCACCAAAATTTTTTTTTAATTAAAAAAAATTAAAAATTAAAGTATCTGGAAATGTCACACTTAAACTGGATTAAAATTTGTTTTTTCCCAATATTTGCTTATATAATTCCTTACATATCAATCCCCTTTTATATTAGTACAAGTAATAAGATCCTGTTTTCCATGACAGATGTATTTGTAATAAAACGTGCCTGAGAACTCGGGGAATTTTGAGAGATGTATCCTTCTCATTAATTATTTTAAAAATTCCTCTTGTAATCATTACAAACATAGCATGATAAAGTTTCTATCAAAGTAGGGAGTTCCCGTCATGGCTCAGCGGAAACGAATCTGACTAGGAACCATGAGGTTGTGGGTTCGATCCCTGGCCTTGCTCAGTGGGTTAAGGATCCGGCGTTGCCCTGAGCTGTGGTGTAGGTTGCAGACGCGGCTCGGATCCCGCATGGCTGTGGCTGTGGTGAAGGCCGGCGGCTACAGCTCCTGTTAGATCCCTAGCCTGGGAACCTCCATATGCCGTGATTGCGGCCTTGGATAAGGCAAAAAGACGCAAAAAAAAGTTTCTCTCAAAGTAAATTTAAGCCCAGATGCCATTCTTTTATTTTGCCTGGGGGTTTCACATCAACATGGACCAGAGAAGAAGCAGCTGCTGCTTTTACAAGTGGTAGAATCCCCGGGCAGATGGGACCAGCTCAGCTTTGGACCCTTTGGAGGCTGTGGGTGTAGCACATTCTGAGCTTGCATTTGCAATTCTGGGCAAAATTTGCAAAAGGGCTTCTCAACCAGAAGTCTGTATTTGCATACTCAAATTAGAGCCATGCACATATCAGTGCCTCCAGCCTGGTTTCAAAGTCAGATCCTTACCCTCTGGCAACACTGATCTATCTCGAATGGTAAACGCTAACTTTGAAAAGTGGACCTTAAAATTTATATTATTTCTCCTATCTCTTCATGATTTTCAAGTTATTAGTCATAGCCCTGAGAATAATCAAGTTCTCACTGCATTCTCTTATATACCCTAAAGGATACAGACCCCTCAAATAATTAAACATAGGGGAAATATTTTTACTTTTACAGTTTATTTATTTATTTTGCTCCTTTCTTTTTCTTTTTCTTTTCTTTTTCTTTTTTTTTTTAGGTGTGGCATATGGAAGTTCCCAGGCTAGGGGTAATTGGAGCTACAGCTGCTGGCCTACACCACAGCCACAGCAACGTGGGATCCGAGCTGTGTCTGTGCCCTACATCACAGTAAACAACAACGCTGGATCCTTAACCCCCTGCGTGAGGCCAGGGACCGAATCCCGTCCTCATGGATACTATTTGGGTTCTTAACCCCCTGAGCCACAGTGGGAACTCCTGGGGGAAATACTTTTAAATGGATTTACTTCCTGAGTAAAAGTTTTGCTGCATTTTAAAAATCTTAGTCTTTTCACTATTTCTGTAGTTAAGTTATAGTGAAAAATCTTAGTTATAAAATAATTCCTGCTTTTTGTGTGCTACTCTAAAAGCATGATCAGAAGACTCCCTATGTCAGAATAACATGCAGATCCTTTTTCTACCCTTACTGAGGAATTTGCACTCCTGGTGATTTCTATGAGCCATCAAGTTCGAGAACTACTGCTCTAAGTCATTTTGAAAATTACACACTCCAGATTAAATGGCTCTTTAAATTTCCCTTTTCATAGTCTGTTGGGTATGATTCTGGCTTCTGCTGACATTGCTACTTCTCATGCTGGGTTGGCCCTGTTTGTCCCTCATGATCTAATATTGACAGTCAGTCCATATTTAGTTCCCTGTGGTCAAAGAGAGAATCCAATTATCGTCAACCTTATATAGTCCGCTAATTTTTTTTTTGTATTTACTTTTTGTTTCTTTTTTTTCTTCCTTTTATTTATTTGCTTTTGACATCTTTAACTTCAAATCTTAGGTTCTTAAAATATGGTTATTGTCTTGCTTAGTCAGTTGTAAGTATTTTAGCTACAGTAAGACCTATAGGTATTCCCGCTATGGCTCAGCAGGTTAAGAACTCAGCATAGTGTCTATGAGGATGAGGGTTCAATCCTTGGCCTCGCTCAGTCAGTTAAGGATCCAGTGTTACCAAAACTTGTGACACAGGTTGCAGATGTGGCTCGGATCTGGTGGTGTGGTGGCTGTGACACAGGCCAGCAGCTACAGCTCTGATTTGACCCCTAGCCCGGGAATTCCATATGCCACAGGTGTGGCTATAAAAAGAAAAAAAAAGGGAACTGTTAAAAGAAAAGTTCATATTCAATATCTTATAATAACCTATAATGGAAAAGAATCTGAGAAAGAATATGTATACATATAACTGAATCGTTTTACTATACACCTTAGCGTTAGTTTGTGTAAAACTAACACAACATTATAAATCAACTATACTTCACTTAAAATAAATAAAAAACTTTAAAGCCCATGTGCTTTGGAGTTCCCTGGTGGCTCAGCAGTTTAAGGATCCAGTGTTGTCACTGCTGTGGCATGGGTTTGATCCCTAACCTAGGAACTTCCACATGCTGCAGGCATGCCCCCCAAAAAATAACTTTATATGTTTTAATGTTAGTGTTTTCATAGCTGTCAAATCCCTGCCAAGATTTCATTAGAAGATCTTCGGGTAATAATGGTAAATGCTTGCAAAAATTATGATAATTATTTAGTACAGAAATCCTTTAATATTCTCACTTGTGGAATTTTAACCTTTTAATTCCAAATGTATATAATATATGTATTTACAATAAGTTTATTTTTTATCATTATTACCAAGTAATTTGTAAGAATTGTCAAAAGGCCACCAAGTGTTTAGATGATCACAACTTTATAAATACAGAGTTTCTCTCTTCATCTCTTAGGTAACATGCCTGGAATTACACATTCTCCAAAGAAAAGACTCCTCATAGTCTTATAATTACGTGCATGCTCTGAAGTGAAACCAGGGTACAGTTACCTTGCAAAAGAGCCCTCAGTCACAATTTAACATTTCCTGCCAAATACCCTAGGTTGTGGTAATTTTCCAACCTTGTATAAAATGACACGCATTCCATATATGAGGTGTGATTAAAACATAAGACAAGTCACACATGAAAATGGCTCTCGTTACTTCATCATCACACCTCATACATAATCCTTGGCAATCAGTCGTGGAATATAATTTTTAAAACCCTCACCCCGCCGCCCACCTACCTCTAATCCAACTTCCTGTCTGGCCACCCCAGGGTGAGAGAAAGCAGACTGCCATCCAAAGACATCTGGCTTGGGGTGGAGGGAGGCAGACTCCTTGCTGGGATGTCAGCAGGGATCTGCCACCACTCAAAACGCAGCCCTCATGTGGTCTTGAAATTATTTCTGGCTGCTTCGTGTAGGGGCAAAGTCATGGAGTCAGTGAAGTCTGGTTTCTGCCCTTCCACCCCCGTGGTTTTCAGAGCTGCGCTGCTGTTCCCACAGCTGAGGAGTTCCCCCTATGGCTGGTGCTTCTCAGGCAGTTCTGAATCCCTCCTTCTCGTTCCTCCTAATCCACATGGAGCTGTCTTATGTCCTGTCCCTTCATTTGGTTCATTTCAAGTCGTGAGAATACGTGAGGAGCAGCTGTTATGTGCCAGACACAGTGCTTGGTGCTGCAGCTACAAACTTGAAAAAACTATGGCTTAGAGTCATGGAATTTGTGGTTTAGCTGCACAGGGAAATTAACGAATTTAAGAGTTCCCTGATGGCTCAGCGGGTTAAGGATCTGGCATTGTCAGAACCCTGCTGCAGCTCGGGTTCCCTGGTCCAGCAATTTCTGCATGCCTACGGGCTCGGCCAAAAAACTTGAATTACCTGACATTAAGGTGGTTTGTTTAGTTAACTGATGTAATCTAAGGGTTGAAACAGTGCTCGGTGCGTAGTAGATGCTCCATGCATTATTTGTTGATGAGCTTCACATATCCTGAGTGCTAAGCTAGAGGACTACACCTGGCATTGTGGGGACATGATGGTTCAAGGAACATAGCCTAAAAAGAGGACACCTGGGCTAAGTCTGAAAAGGACTACTAAGTCACTGAGGATAAGACAGGCTGCAAAGCACTCTGGGCACATGGAAGAGTATGATGCGCAAGGCAAGGGGATTTTAAACACAGTGTGTGCAAGGAAACGTTAACAATTGGGTTTTCCAAGACTTGAGGTATAAAGCAAGGGGTGGTCAGCACATGAGGCTAGAGAGGAATATAGGGGTGAGGTCGTACAGTATCTTATATTCCACACTGCAGCCAAATTTGCATTTTATTTGTAATCAATGGGGAGTCACCACTGCATTGGTTTGTTTCCTTATATAGTTACCTTATATAGTTTCAGTGTGTGTGTTCTAAGTTGAGGAATAGATTGGGGAGAGAAAGGAATGGAAGCAGAATGCATATCGAAGAGGCTGCTGCAATCAATGAAGCTAAATTTTGGCGGTAAGATGATGGCCCTGAGCTAGCTTCAAGGTGACTGCGAGCAAATGTGATGTGTTTAAGCTTGTTCACCTGTTAACAAGCCTTTATGTGCCAAAGGCCCTTTCTCTCAGGTAAAATATGGACCTTCTCTTGACGTTAGTTTCCAGGAAGCTCAGAACTATTGTACAGGTGGGTTAGATGGTTAAGCGGTAAAACCATCATTGCAACTACCTTATATAGTTTCAATGTATGTATTTTAGTGTTACATTTTTTTTTTGTCGAGACAACTTACATACAATAAAACTCGCAGATATTAAGTGTCTATGTAGTTTGAAGAGTTTTGAAAATTGCATACACCCATGTAACACTGCCTAATTGAGATCTAGAATGTATTTCTGTCATTCCAGATTATTATCTCTTGCTCTTATAAGTCAATCCTTTCTGTTTCAAACAACCACGTTCTGATTTCTATTATCATAGGTGTGGTACTTTCTGTGGGTCTTGGACTTCTTATAACTAGTCATAGAATGTATATTCTTGTGTGTCTGGTCTCATTTGCTCAGTATTATGCTTGTGAGATGCATCTGTCTGATTTATGATGATTTATCAGTAGTTTGTTTCTTTTTATCGCTGAATTGTATTCCATTCCCTATTAATGGACATTTAAATTACTTCAAGCTTTTGACTACTAATAATAAGACTTTCCTGAACTCCTAGTAAATGTTTTTGTTTTTTTTTTTTGTCTCTGGGGAACATAGTTATAAATTCCCTTGGGAAAATATCTAAGTGTGGAATTACTTGGTTATAGGGTAGGCCTATGTATTGATATAAGAAACTGTCAGTTTTCCAAAATGGTTGCTCTCCATCCTTGTTAATAGTAATTCATTGCTGATCTTTCTGATATCAGCCATTTAGTGGGTATGAAATTGTGGTTTTAGCCTGTACTTTCCTGATGACTAAGGATATTGAATAACTTTGCTTATGCTTGTTTGCCGTGGGTCTATCTTTTGAAGTGTCTACTTAAATACTTTGCTATTTTTAAACCAGTAGTATATTCTTATTGATTTGTAGTTCTTTATAATTTGGCATATAAGTCCTTTGTCACATATCTGTATTGTGAATATGACTGCATCTGGCCTCTTCATTTACTTAATAGGGTCTTCTGATAAGCAGTAACTTTTAATTTTGATGAAGTCCAAGTTGTCATTTTTTTTTTCTTTTATGGTTAGTACCCTTGATGTCCTAAGAAATCTTAAGAATGACATTCTTCTTCTATATTTTCCTCTAGAAACATTATGGTTCTAAGTTTTATATTTAGATCTATAGTTTACCATAGCTTTTTTTTTAACATAGGATGAAGTAGGGTCTAGGTTCAGTCTTTTCCCATATGTATATTTGACTGTTCCAGTTTGTCTTAGAGATGTTCCTTTCCCCCTGAGTTGCACTGATACCTTTGTTCAAAGTTAATTGACCGTTTATATGTGGCTCTTTTTTGGACACTTGGCTATTCTATTCCACTAAGCTATTTGTCTGCTCTATGACAATATCACACTATTTTAATAACTGTGGCTTTACAGAGATTACAATAGGCAGTCATATGTAATTACAATGTACATTCAAATAATAACACATTACTTCAAAACAATCAAGGTAAACTTGGTACAATTCTACTTACCCCCTTCCCATACTGATGCTCTGTTGCCACATTTCGTTCTTCAAACACACTTAATCTATTGCTTTTTTTTTTCTTTTTATGGCCTTACCTGTAGCATATGGAAGTTCCCAGGCCAGGGGTCCAGTTGGAGCTGCAGCTGCAGCCTATGTCACAGCCACAGCAACACCGAATTCAAGCTGCATCTGTGACCTATACCACAACTTGCAACAATGCCAGATCCTTAAGCCACCCTGCTAGACCAGGGATCAAACTCACATCCTCACAGAGACTACATCGGGTTCTTAACAACCTGCTGAGCCACAAGGGAACTTTCAATGCTAGTATTTTGCTTTAAACAATTAATCATCTTTTCAAAAATTTTTAAATTACAAATGAAGATCTTTACAGATGATTGTTTATATTTTCTGATAAATTAGCCTTTTTTCCAGTGCTCTTCTTTCCTTTTTGCAGCTCTGGGCTTTTATTGGGCATCATTTCTCTTCAACTTAATGAACATCTTCTAGCATTTCTTATAGCACAGGTCTACGGGAGAATCATCTCTGCCTTGTCTGTCCAAAAAACCTTAATCTTTGATATGAAGGATATTTTTACTGGGTATTAGAATTCGAGGTTGGCATGTTATTTTATTGTCTTCTGGCCTTCACTGTTTCTAATGAGATATCAGATTCCTTTTTAATATTATTCCCTTGAATTTATTTTATCTCTTTTATCTGCTTGTGTGATTCTTCATTTTCAGTGTTCAACATTTTTTTTTTTTTTTTTTTTTTTTTTTTTTTTTTTTTTTTTTTTTTTTTTTTTTTTTTTTTTTTTTTTTTTTTTTTTTTTT
>PVHT020000257.1:17112456-17156493 GCA_004024745.2 Catagonus wagneri | reverse complement strand
GTCTGCGACCTACACCACAGCTCACGGCAACGCCGGATCGTTAACCCACTGAGCAAGGCCAGGGATCGAACCCGCAATCTCATGGTTCCTAGTCGGATTTGTTAACCGCTGCGCCACGACGGGAACTCCCTCAGTGTTCAACATTTTGACCGTGTGTCTAGACTTTTTTTCTTTGTAGTTTGCTGAATTTCTTGGCTCTGTGGTTTACTGTCTCTCATAAATCTTGGAAATTTATCAAATATTTTCTCTTCAAGTATTCCTTTTACCCCATTTTCTCATCTCCTCTCCTTTTGAAACTGGAACTTCATGTATGTTAGTGTATCCTACAGGTTTCAAATGTGCTGTTCTTTTTTGCTCGTTTTTTCCTCTTTTTGCTTTAGTTTGAATACTTTTTTTGGCTTTTTTTTGTCTGTTTGTCTTTTCTAGGGCTGCACCTATGGCATATGGAGGTTCCCAGACTAGGGGTCTAATCGGAGTTTTAGCTGTTGGCCTACGCCAGAGCCACAGCAACGCAGGATCTAAGTCACGTCTGTGACCTACACCACAGCTCACGGCAATGCCAGATCCTTAACCCACTGAGCAAGGTGAGGGATTGTACCCACAACCTCATGGTTCTTAGTCGGATTTGTTAACCACTGAGCCACGACGGGAACTCCTGGATTTTTAAATTTTAAATTATTTTTATTTTTTCCATTATAGCTGGTTCACTAGTTTGAATACTTTCTATTGATTTTTCTTCAGTTTTTCGTTCTTCTGCATTGTCTGTTAACCCTATGGGATGATTTCTTCATTTCTGATACTGAAACTTTAATTTCTAGGCTTATTTTGTTCTCTTTTATAGTTTTCATTTCTTTACTGAAATTTCACACATTTATCATATTTTAACCTTTTCTGTATATTCCTTAACATATTTATCACTGTTATTTTAAAGTATTTTGTATTAATTCCAAAATCACGTCATCTCCAGGTAAGCTTCTAGTGTTCATTTTTTATCATGAATTTAGGTCACATTTTGCTCCTTCACATAGCTTGTAATTTTTTTTACTCATGACCAACACATGTAAAAAACAGTAGAGTTGGAAGTAAGTAATATTTTATCTCCAGCAAATGATGTGTTCTTTCCTCTGTTGAGCTGCTAGGTTGGGAAAGAGGATGTAGAAATAGAAAGTCAGTCTAATCTGTAGTTGATACATATCTGGACTTGTGGGAGCTTTCATTAGACTTGATTTATTTTTGATTTCAAATACTTAGAGCAAAGAATCAGTGTTTTCTGGTAGGTAAGTCTTGGTGTATGTGAATTGGTGAAAATCCTGTGATGTTTCTCTGCTGTATGGCTCAGCTACACACGATCATTCCACATTTGTTCAAAGTCAGGCTGGTTTTTCCACACGCTTGTCATGGAAGTATACTCCTTTTGCCATCAGAGATAAAAGCAGGCATGTGTCTTCTTTTAAAAAGAGTTGTTCCTTTTGGGAATTTAATTCATTTATGTTTCCTTTAGCTCCTTTAGGTTCAGTCCTCTGCTCTTTGATGGTTTCAACTAGGATTTGATACTTTGATGTAGTATCAAGTCATATTATGCTTTGATAATTTTTAACTATAGTTTACTTTCATATTTTTAGCTTGTTCTTATTGTTGACAGTGGATAGTGGTTTGAGACTTTCTGAATTCTACTAGAAGCAAAAGCCCCTTAATTCTTAATTTTAGCATTCTTATGTATTCAAAAAATATCTTTTATCATAAAGCACTGAAAATCTTTTCAAAGCAGGTTTAACTCAATTAGTAGGAATTTTAAATGTGTACGTTGTTCGGTGGAATAAGAGCCATCCTTCAGATGTAGTGAATTGGGAAGAAAGTCCCAAACCCCGGAGTTCACAGACATCTGGGAAGGAGGCAGGGATATGGGAGAAAGAGAAGAAGAAAAGTTAAGGAGATGGTTCCACGAGCTCATTCTGAAGAATTCCCATGATTCATGCACTTGTATAAGGAAAGACTTCTTTCTACATTAGAAGTAAATGAGTTGGCACTATAAGTGGAATTTCTAGAACAGGAGGGACAGCTAGGTCATGGTGTCCAAGCTCTTAGACCGTCCTCTTTGAATCACTAGCTAATTAATTTTTTCACCATGAGGGCCTTGGAGCATCGCTCCTCACTTAAAAATTTGGTATAAGTGTGAAAAATGAGTTGTAGTAGATTTGCATTTTGTTAGGCTAGCTAAACTGGAATTACATTTCCCGGAAATCCCTTCCTTGCATATTTTTGAGTTAAAAGGCTATAAAAGACAATTTGCATGAGATTTGGAAGGGGAAGAAGCAGCCATATTCTTTTTATGTCTGTAAGGTCAATCTAGAGGCACCAGGTGCTGTTGGCTACTCATGTTGTGGTCACTTCCCTCCTGGCTCCTTCTACTGGCTGGGTGTGCAGCCCAGCCTTAAAGCCCTTTCAGTCCCCTCTGGATCCTACTGCATTTCTTTTGACTCCTGTGCCATGTGCATATTTAGCTCTGTGATGAAGGGTACCGGCTTCTCCTGCAGGACGCTGCATCATCAAAATAGCAAGTTTGGAGGCAGGGAGCGAAATATGGGGTCTGGTTAGTTTCTGTGGATTCCAGGTATGTCTTTGTGCTCTCTGATTTCACCTCCACCTCCCTACCTAACTTCCTGCCCTGCTTGCATTAGAATCCAGCACCAGATGCAAAGCCCACAGCTTCACATAGACTGTTTAACCAGATCCTATAATTACCTGTGGTTGAATCCCTATAACAAATCCCTTATATTATATAACTGCTAGTGATTCTGTTCTTCGAATCAAACCATCATCGACAAATGAGTCTTATCTGGACACCCTATAGCCTTCTCCTCATGCCCTGTAGTTGAGAAGAACTGAACACACTTAAAATTTTACCGCAAAGCTGGGGAATAATAAAAGAAAACTAAAATCAGAGCAATATGAACCTGGATAACGTGAGCCCATTATTAATCTTTTTTCCCTAGCTCCAGTTCTCCCTGCATAGTCACCTTCCTAAATCCCATTTCAAAGGCTTTCTCTATTCCCTTCTATCGGGAGGACTGTTACTAGCTATGTTAATTCATCAAAGCATAGATTCAGAAAAGGAAGACAAGAAAACAAGCCTGAATCCTCCTTCCTGCCTCTGAAGACCTGGTTCCCTGCCCCTAAGTCCTCTCCAGGGCCTGCCTTCTACCCTGTGTGACATCAGGAGGTCCAGCACCCTTCAAGGGGAAGCTGGTCTACCACCCAGGTGTGACTTAGGCTTCCAGAGGACAAGAGGATAACCAAAGCTGTGCAAAACAGCCACAGTCTGATAGCAAAACCTACTCCTTTAGTAGCAGATTGTCTTCCCTACAAACATGCTGTAAGTCTATGTGTGGTTCATTACCAAGCACGTTATATGAGCCTGCCCTTCTTCCTTCCTCATAATGGATGATGTGCTCACTCTCTCACGGTCTCTCTCCACCCGTGATATTTGCTTTAACCTGGTTTTTACTAGCATGTGATTATTGGATGTTGGAAAGACCGTGCTGTGATCTCCCGGGTTCAGTGCTCCCCCACTGATGGATGCTCGGGGAGGGGAGATATTTGGGGCTGAGACACCTTGAGGTTCTGCCAGGGACATGCTATGAAGACAGTGGCTTGCTCCTCCCACAACTTATTTTCTTTTTAGGGCCCGCACTCACAGCATATGGAAGTTCCCAGGCTAGGGGTCTCATGGGAGCTGCAGCTGCAGCAACACTACAGCCACATCAGGTCCGAGCTGCGTCTGTGACCTACACCGCAGCTTGCAGTAACACGGGATCCTTCACCCACTGAGCGAGGCCAGGGATCGAACCTACATCCTTATGAACCTGCATCCGCATAGCAGTTCTTAACCGGCTGAGCCACAGCAGGAACTCCATCCTCCCACAGCTTTGGAAAGTCCTAGCCGTCTGTCATGGTGTACCTTCCCTCTCTAGCCCAGCTTTGTTTAGTGCTTGCCCAAGGCAGAAACTTGACTAACAATGCCGAGAATTCAGGCAGAGATAATCATGGAGCTGGCTCAGATCATAGAAGAAATAGAAGCCAACCCAGCCGTTTCACAGATGAGAAAAATGACTCGGGAAGTTCAATCAGGCCCTGCTCACTGTGGAACAGCAGCAGTGAAGAGGGTTGACGGTGGGTGTTGGTTAGCCCACCTATGGGGTCTGCCTCATAGACTGAAAACACCGCTGATGACATCCTTCATGACCAGCACTGTGCCTGGCAGCACATAGTAGGTGCTCAGAAACAGTTACTGAATGAATGAATGTGAATATGTGAAATGTGCTGAGAAGTGACTTACTCAGGCCCCAGGTCTAGTAAATAACTGAGCCGGGGTATACACCGGGGCCCTGATGTCTTAACCACCACTCTTGGCAAGGAAATGAATCGTTTGTTTGACTTTGCAGAGCTGCTGCAGTTCCCTGTAGAGACAGAATAACACCAGCGCTGCCAGCAGAGAGCTCTGGTAGGAAATATGAAGAGTTGAACTTGACTGTGGTGGGTTTACTGTTTTTCCCTTGTGCGGGCATGGGTTCCAAGGGTTTGTGGCCATGTGAGAGTAAGATCTGGCCTCAAAATTTATTAGTCCAAGTTCATGATTCTGAATAATTTTGACAGAAAAACCCCCTTATCTTAAAAACATTTTCGCCTCTTTACATACTATAGATGGACGGCTGTATTAACAAGGCCAGTATTTCTCACTATCATCGATTTTGAGCAAATGTTGTTATGGATTCATTTGAACATGGAAGCGTCAGTTGTTGATTTCTGTCAGTTGTACACTTTAAAGGCCTGAGTCACTTCCAAATAATAATTACGGTGGTTTCAGAATCACTGAGCACAAAGGAAATGATTACCTGGGGAACCCTCCTGGTTTGAGTGTTTCTCTTCTTACATGTGTCCTTAATCTAGGGCCAAGAACGCTTGTATTCCTTCTATAACTGGCTCTGATTTTCCTGTACTCTCTTTTTGCCCCCCAATGGAGAATCTATATTATTCTATTAAGATTTTAAGAAATATGCTTAAGGACAGGAAAGAGCAACTTCTGAAAAATTACTCTGTGCCTTGGGATGAATTTAAATAAAAGGAAATTATTTTGAAAGCTGTGGTAACATTTGTGCCACCTTCTGCAGTGGACTAAAAAAAAAAGGGGGGGGGGAGCTTTGTCCCAGTCCTTGAAGGACTAATGTGGGCCAGGCTGTAGATATAGGCTTCATGGACAGCTGCCTAGCTGCGTGATTTTGGAAACCCCAGAACGGAAAAGAAGAACCCAGAATCTAATTGCAGTCTTTTAGAAAAAGCATAAATATCAAGATAGAGCTTATTAAAAATAATAATAACAAAAGTCATGATAGCTAGCTATCAATAGTTCCTGTAAAGCTCATTCTTAGGTGCTGGGTTCTGTGTGAAGAAGGCACTGTTAGTGTGACCGCTTTGCCGGTGAGGAAACTGAAGTCTGATACTGAATAGAAGGCTAATTATTTCCTTCCCCTAAGAAAAGAGTAAGTCTTGGATGCAGACAGGCAGGCAGATAAATTCATAAATCCGGTTGTAACGGGGAGGGGGGTCCTGGGACCTGAACAAACAGTGGGGAAGGGACCAAGAGTGAAAAGAAACCAGTCTTGATATACTTGGCTCTTTGTGGTGTCAGCTGATACTAGGATACAGCTGCGCTGAAATCAACGCACTGAAAACTAACAGAGGAGCATCTGGCCCCGGCCTTGGCAGGACTGACTTGTGAGTGTTATTTTCCACTTCAGAATCTCCTTTGGATGTAAGTTTCTGCCTCCAGAAAGGGCAGAACAAATCATTCTGACTGTGATGAGAAGAAATGTGAAGTTCACTTGCTTCCAAAATTAGGTCATCCTGAACACTGGGTTTGAGTAATAGAAATGACAAAACCAACATTAAGAAATACTTTTTAAGATGTAGGCTGTTTCCCCCTCCCCCACACTATATATATACATACATAGAGAGAGAGAGAGAGAGAAAGAAAGGGACAGAGAGAGAGGGAGGGAGAGGGAGATTTTGATAATGTGGTATTGCCTCAGGAAATGATGGTATCCAGCAAGAACTTTCAGGAATGGTCTATTATTACTGTTAGTAACACTGAAGGATGGGCCTCTCTGGTGGCCTAGTGGCATTGTCGCTGCTGTGGCACGGTCCAATCCCTGGCCTGCGAACTTCCGTCTGCCATGGGTGTGGTCAAAAAAAATACTTCATCAGCACTGAAAGAATGTTAAGCGCTGTGCTAAGAGCTTCCTATGGGTTATTTCAGCTACTCTTCATGACAAGATCCTATGGATATGGATTTAAGACTTAAAGATGTGAAGAAAGTAGTGCCAAAAAATAATAAAACTAGTCATCAGTAGGGCTGGAAGTAACTGGGGCAGCCTGAGGTAGAAATATGATCAAATGCCTACAATTCAACAGGCATTGAATTAATGCCTATCGCCCTTAAAGCAGTGAGTCAGCCTTTCCTTCTTTTCACTTTCAGCTTAGTCACTGTCCATGATATTTAATGATACAGTTTTTTTAATAATGATTTTTATTTTTTTCCATTATAGCTGATTTAGTGTTTTGTCAATTTTCTGCTGCACACGAAGGTGACCCAGTCTCACATACACGTATATATTCTTTTTTCTCACATTATCCTGCTCCATCGCAAGTGACCGGACATAGTTCCCAGTGCTATACAGCAGGATCCCATTGCTTATCCATTCCAAAGGCAATAGTTTGCATTTGTTAACCCCCAATTCCCAGTCCCTCCCATTCCCTCCCTCTCCCTCTTGGCAACCACAAGTATTTCTTCATGGCCATGATTTTCTTTTCTGTGGGATGGTTCATTTGTGCTGTATATTAGATTCCAGATATAAGTGAAATCATGTGGTATTTGTATTTCTCTTTCTGACCTACTTCACTTAGTAGGAGAGTCTCTAGTTCCATCCACGTTGCTGCAAATGGCGTTATTTATGTTATTTTTATGACTGAGTAGTATTCCATTGTGTATATATACCACATCTTTTTTTTTTTTTTTTTGTCTTTTGTTGTTTTAGGGCCGCACCCGCTGAGTTTGGAGGTTACTAGGCTAGGGGTCTAATTGGAGCTGTAGCCACCGGCCTACACCAGAGCCATAGCAACACCAGATCCGAGCCGCGTCTGCAACCTACACCACAGCTCACGGCAACACCTGATCCTTAACCCACTGAGCGAGGCCAGGGATCAAACCTGCAACCTCATGGTTCCTAGTCGGATTCATTAACCACTGTGCCATGACGGGAACTCCTATACCACATCTTCTTAATTCTGTCAATGGACATTTAGGTTGTTTCCATGTCTTGGCTATTGTGAATAGTGCTGCAATGAACATGTGGATTTTATCTTATATTGTTTTGGTCATTTAGGATAAATTTTTTTTAGGACCACACCTGTGGCATATGGAGGTTCCTAGGCTAGGGGCAGAATCAGAGCTGCAGCTACTGGCCTACGCCACAGCCACAGCAATGTTGGATCCAAGCCGTGTCTGTGCCTACACCACAGCTCACAGCAATGCCAGATCCTTAACCCACTGAGTGAGGCCAGGGATCGAACCCACATCCTCATGGACCTAGTTGGGTTTGTTACCTCAGAGTCACAATGGGAACTCCTGCAGGCTAATTTTTTTCTTTTTTTTTTCTAAACTTTTTTTTTTTTTTGCCTTTTGTCATTTTAGGGCCGCATCCGCGGCATGTGGAGGTTCCCAGGCTAGGGGTCTAATCGGAGCTGTGGCCACTGGCCTACGCCACAGCCACAACAACGCGGGATCCGAGCCACGTCTGCAACCTACACCACGGCTCACGGCAACGCCAGATCCTTAACCCACTGAGCAAGGCCAGGGATCGAACCCGCAACCTCATGGTTCCTAGTCGGATTCGTTAACCACTGCGCCATGACGGGAACTCCTTTTTTTCTAAATTTTTTAATTGAAATATAGTTGATTTACAATGTTGTATCAATTTCTGCTGTACAGCAAAGTGACCTGGTTATATATATATATATATTCTTAATTTTTCCATTAAGCCAAAAGGTGACTGTTCAAATCTCTCACATAGGTTCTCTTACGGTACAAGCCAGGGTGGGACTCTGTGAGCTTCCACATGTTATGAAAAAGTGAAATTCCAGACATTGCCTAATCTCTAGGTGCTGTCCTACTTCAACCCTGGACTATTTGAAGTGAGCAAAAAAAAAGGAAAGAAAGAAAATACCAGGTACATCACCAGGTACAAAACACCACATATTTTGAGTCTTTTTTTTTTTTTCAAATTGACATATGGTTGATTTACAGTTGATATACAATGTTGCATTAGTTTCAAGTGTACAGCAGAGTGATTCAGTTTTACGTGTGTGAATATATATATATTTATAGATTATTACAAAATATTGAGTAGCATTTCCTGTACTATACAGTAGGTCCTTGTTGTTTATCTGTTTTATGTATAGTAGTGTTTATATTTATCCCAAATTCCAAATTTATCCCTCCTTCCCCTTTCTCCTTTAGTAACCATAAGTTTTTTTTGCTTTTTTTTGTTTTTGAATGTCTATGAGTCATTTTCTGTTTTGTAAATAAGTTCTTTTTTTATAATTTTTTTTAACATGGAGGCATAGCTCTTTCAATACTATCAGTCACTCTTAAAAGATTTAAATTTCACAAATGGGGAGTTCCCCTCGTGGCACAGTGGAAACGAATCCAACTAGGAACCATGAGGTTGTGGGTTTGACACTTGGCCTTGCTCAGTGGGGTTAAGGATCTGATGTTGCCATGAGCTGTGGTGTAGGTCACAGATGTGGCTCGGATCCTGTGTTGCTGTGGCTGCAATGTAGGCCGGCAGCTGCAGCTCTGATTAACCCCTAGCCTGGGAACCTCCATATGCCATGGGTGGGGCCCTAAAAAAAAAAAAAACTGCACAAATGAAATCATCAAACTGGTCACAGCATCACTGTTTCATTTTATAAAATTATGTTATCTTTTAGTACATCCTAGTTTTGAGAATTTCTTAAATGACATGGAGTTGTCAGCAGACTTCACAAGAATCAAAAGATTAAAAAAGAACTAGAGGGACCCAGCAATATTGCTTTTAGTAAACTATTACCTCACTTCACTTGAAAGTCAGGAAAAATGGCGAGTTCCCATTGTGGCTCGGTGGTAACGAACCTGTCTAGTATCCATGAGGACATGAGTTTGGTTCCTAGCCTCGCTCAGTGGGTTAAGGGTCCATTGTTGCCCTCAGCTGTGGTGTAGGTTGCAGATGAAGCTCAGATCCTGTGTTGCTGTGGCTGTGGGGTACGTCGGTGACTGCAGCTCCAATTCCACCCCTAGCCTGGGAACTTCCATATGCCGTGGGTGTGGCCCTAAAACAACGAAACAACAACAAAAAAAGAAAAAATGTAATAGTCACCATTTATTGAACATTTGCTATGCACCAGCAATTGTTCGAAGCATTTTGCAGGGATGGTAATGCTTTATTACCTCCATTTTTATAAATGAAGAAACTGAAGTACAGAAAAGTTCGGTATCATGTCAAGATAAGATCCTCAACATATGGGCATGTGTTTCCCACACCGTTTCACAACCTGGGGAGCTATGTCAGTGACTCCGGTACCAGAGTCACATAAGCTAAGATCAGGTTGAATAAGGCACTTAAAAAGCTCCCTTACTTAAGGATACTGTCAATAAATTTTGACATTTTTCACCCCGTGAGGTGGAGGCCTTTGTAAAATCTAACTTTATCACTTATCAACAGGGCAACCAAACCTGAAGAAATTGTTCAACAAGGTGCTTTTGGAGTCAAATGCCCGAGATTTGTATTGTACCTGGGTTAGTCTCTGTGTGTGTATGTGGGTGTGGGTGTGTATGTTTTAAAATCAGATTCTAGATTCTAGAATTCTAAGATTTTATTTTTCTCTTTCTCTTTCTTTCTTTCTTTCTTCCTTCCTTCCTTCCTTCCTTCCTTTCTTTCTTTCTTTTCTTCATTCGTCTTTTTAGGCCAGCACCTGCAACATATGAAAGTCCTAGGCTAGGGGTCAAATCAGAGCTGTAGCTGCTGTAGCTACGCCACAGCCACAGCAATGCGGGATCCAAGCCACGTCTGTGACCTACACCACAGCTCATGGCAACGCTGGATCCTTAACCCACTATGTGAGGCAGGGGATCCTAGTCGGTTTCGTTAGTGCTGAGCCATGACGGGAACTCCCCTAATAATTATTTCTACTTTTGTTTGTGGTGTAAACATGAATGGGCATCAGCAGAAGATGAACTCACAGAAAGTTCTTGCTTCAGTAAAGTGATAAAAGGAAATGTGCTTCTCAGGCAACTGTAAAAACGACTTCTCCCGACTCAAGAAAGAACATGTAAAACCCACGAGACTTTCTCAAAAAAGAAAAGCTTTCAAATATTTGTTTGGTTTGTAACATTTTTTTCCTTCCCTTCAAAGGCTGCCATTTTGTCACTTACTCTTCAAAGACCCTCTATGGTGTTGAACTTCTGAGAGAAGGGCCTCCTTCATCATCTCAAGTTATTATTGGTTTTGGAGTCAAAGATGGTGCGTTGTGATGAGCTAGGCCTGTTTCTTATTAGTGCTGTCCTCCTGATGGGTTACAGCAGTGCTAAGACACCAAGTGTGAGAGGGCATTCAATTCTTAATTGCTGGAGTTCCCGTCGTGGCTCAGTGGCTAACGAATCCGACTAAGAACCATAAGGTTGCGGGTTCGATCCCTGGCCTTGCTCAGTGGGTTAAGGATCCGGTGTTGCCGTGAGCTGTGGTGTAGGTTGCAGATGTGGCTCGGATCCCGCATTGCTGTGGCTGTGGTGTAGGCCAGCGGCTACAGCTCCTGTTAGACCCCTAGCCTGGGAACCTCCACATGCCACAGGTGCAGCTCTAGATAACCGCAAAAAGAGGAAAAAAAAAATTCTCAATTGCTTGCTGATTAAACCCTGTGTCATCTGTAGACCAGAAGGCCAGCAAAGAAATCACTGCCGTTTTCAGCTGGGTCAAGAAGTTCTACAACCACCTCAGTAGTCTTGCCTTTTATGTTGCATTGGTCCCGTGCCTCTGTGGTGACCCTTTATAAGGATAATC
Organism: Catagonus wagneri; assembly: GCA_004024745.2. Lineage (NCBI taxonomy): Eukaryota > Metazoa > Chordata > Mammalia > Artiodactyla > Tayassuidae > Catagonus > Catagonus wagneri. The sequence continues at coordinate 17,145,343 of PVHT020000257.1, read as the reverse complement.
CCACGCCCTTAATTGGTCCACTGTGTAAGGAGCTCTGGAGTCTTCGGTTAAGTTTGCGTGTCCTCAGACTTGTCTGTGAGCTGGGGAGACGTACTCTAAATACGAATGCCCTGATTTTTTTCTTTTTCTTCTGCCACAGGGGAAGTTAGATTGTGCTTCACTGTACTGGCTGCCATGTCTGACGTTGTACAACTGCTCTGACTCATCTTTCCCAGATGACTAAATAGATAACTGAGTTTTTCACACAGTCTCTGCTTACGCTGGGCGTGCCTGAGGAATTTAAATAACTGTGCATGAGTTATCTGCTCTAAAGCATGCCTTGTGTGGGAAAATTGCATGTTTCTCAGTGCCTTTGAGGTTTCAGTAAAAATTGACTAAGTGATTTCTAAAAGGGGGCCTTCACATTACCCAAACTATCTGATATGATGGATATCAAAGAAATTGTTTCCGTGAGAGTATTAGGTAGAGGCTGTAGCCTGGAACTGAGTCTGACCATGAAATGAATGGGAAGTCATGCAGATCACTCATTCCATATTTACTATGCACCCATTAGATGGCAGGCTATTTGATATACATCATCAATGCATTTATATTAGGAGTTCCTGTTGTGACTCAGTGGTTAACAAATCCGACTAGGAACCATGAGGTTGCGGGTTCGATCCCTGGCCTCGCTCAGTGGGTTAAGGATCCAGCATTGCCATGAGCTGTGGTGTAGGTTGCAGACGCGGCTCGGATCCCACGTTGCTGTGGCTGTGGCGAAGGCCGGCGGCTACAGCTCCTGTTAGACCCCTAGCCTGGGAACCTCCATGTGCCGCGGGTGCAGCCCTAGATAAGGCAAAAAAAAAAAAAAAGAAAAAGAAAAAAAATGCATTTATTTTAGGTTTTAACAGACTCGGGCATCTTGATTATTGCAAGGAAAGGACTTTATTGGGCTTTGGTACATACCTGATTAAAAAAAAAATGATGTGAAACACTGCTAGTTCATCTCGGACCCACGCAATAAAATCACATCTCTGAGCCAGTTATGTCAGATACTTTTGTTTCCCATAATTCTCTGTATTTTATCCCTGTTCAGTCATCTTAACATGGTCACACACAAGAGAGCATAGGTTCTTAATGAAAGCTTGGATTGAACTTGTTAGGTCTTTCTCATCCAGCGCAGCCCCACAGGCTCCCTCACAGGACACAGCGCGGTTGTCCCAGGGCTTGAATTCTGCCTCTGCCTCCTAACCCGGGCTGGTCACTTAGCTTCCTAAGCCCCCGTTTCCTCACCTACCAAACGGTTAAACTAATACCACCACGGGGAATGCTCGTACCTTGGCAGGAATTCTTTACAATAATGGTCTTTTAACTGAGCTGTAACAGATGAATAGACTTTCCCTAGGCAAAGAAGAAAGAATGTTTCAGATAGAGGAAATGTCACTTGTTAGAAGCACAGAGTGACCTTTATTAGTTAAAACTACACTTTGGAGGGAGTTCCCTTCGTGGCGCAGCGGAAACGAATCCGACTAGGAACCATGAGGTTGTGTGTTCAATCCCTGGCCTCGCTCAGTGGGTTAAGGATCAAGTGTTGCTGTGGCTGTGGCGCAGGCCAGCAGCTGTAGCTCCGATTCAAGCCCTAGCCTGGGAACCTCCATATGCCGTGGGTGCAGCCCTAAAAACAATGACAAAAACCCACAAAAAAAAACAAAACAAAACTACACTTTGGAGTTCCTGCTGTAGCACAGCGGGTTAAAGATCCGGCATTGTCCCTGAGGCTGTGCAGGTTCCATCCTCAGCCAGCGCAGTGGGTTAAGGATATGGCATTGCTGTGGCTGTGGTGTAGGCTGGCAGCTGTGGCTTGGATCTGATCCCTGGCCCGGGAACTTCCATATGCCACAGGTGTGGCCAAACACCCCCCCCCCCAAAAAAAAAAAAGGGCAAAAAAACCTACACTTGGTAAGGTGTCATCAGTTTATCTAATTCGGATTATGCACACACCAGGGGTTTGTACGCTGCCATTTAATCATCAGGCCGTACTCTAGAGATGGTGACCGCAAGGGGTTCAGGTATTTTTTGCCCTTTTTTCCTCCTTTTTATGGCCGCACCTGTGGCATACAGAAGTTTCCAGGCCAGGGGTCAAATCAGAGCTGCATTTGTAAACTGACGCTGCGGCTTGCGGCAACGCCAGATCTGCTAAGGCCAGGGATCAAACCCACATCCTCACAGACACTATGTCATGTTCTTGACTTGCTGAGTCACCACAGGAACTCCCAGATATTTTATTTTTATCCCTGATCATGACATCACTGAGGAAATATACACACACACACACACACACACACACACATACACATATATATAAAATGTTAGTAATGTGGCTTTCATTGGTGAAATTAGTGACTACTTACTTAGCATAAAAGGTATTAGTAAGGGGTCTTCAGTGGTCAAATTAGTGGTATTCAGTACATGTGGATTGATAAAATATATTTTGGAGACAGTCCTAACTTGAATGAAAGGGATATAGAAATTTAGCAAGATCTAGGAGTTCCCGTTGTGGCTCAGTGGTAAAGAACCCTACTAGCATCCATGAGGATGCAGGTTCGATCCCCGGCCTTGCTCAGTGGGTTAAGGATCTGGCATTGCTGTGAGCTCCAGTGTCGGTCACAGATGCAGCTCTGTTAGGGATCTGGCATTGCTGTGGCTGTGGTGTAGGCCAGCAGCTGCAGCTTTGATTCAGGCCCTAGCCTGGGAAGCTCCATATGCCACAGGTGCAGCCCTAAAAAGAAAAAAAGAAAAAATTAGCAGGAATTTTTTTACTTCTAAGCATTGCACCCCAGAACTGACCCCCAGTTAGTCCTGGGTCTAATGGCCCATGCCCTGATTCCTGCTTGCCGGAATGGTTCTGATCTGAGTGGATGTTAGCAGAATCCTGCTACCAGGATTATTGCATTTGCCTCAGGTTAACTTCCAGGTGAGATAATATGGACCAAGATCTCAAACTTCGCTGGAGTTCATGTTAAACACATGATCTCACGGTTTTATGCCTGTTGACTAATAAATGCCTATTGTGGAAGAATTTGACCTGAAACTTGCCTTCCCTGTAACTAAGCAGTAGTTGCAGGGGAGTAGAGCACCCGCTTCAAGTGTTTCCTGGGCTACCCATGTCTACCAAAAAGCACGTAAAAGCTGTATGTGACCAAACTGGCTTAGGTCCCCCTGGAGCTGGTGTCAGGGTGTAGAGGCTTGAGAGCATGAGAGGCCTGGGGACAGCCAGAGGTTTAGTCTGCAGCTTGGGAACATTCTGTGAGGAGAGAATGGTAGCAAGAAATGAGTTTAGAAAATAAACGTGGGGCCACCTGGTGGAAGAGCCTTGTATTTCAGTCTAGTGTGTGTTCACAACGGCGACGTCAGAGGTTTGGAAGAAGGGGACTTGCGTATCTTCAGACCTGCATTTAGAGTCATTTCTAGCTGCCAATGTAAAGGCAGAGATCCTTTAAAACTTGGGTTTTGCAAAGCAAGACCCACGGGCTAAATCTTGCCTGCTACCTGTTTTGGTGCAGCCTGAAAGCTAGGAATGGCTTCTACTTTGTTACGTAGGGGAAGAAGAGTACTTCATGATACATGAAATTATATGGGAAAAAAATCACCTTCTGTGCAGGTCCATGTCTCCCGTAAAAGGCCAACAGGGACTGCATATGCACACCAAGGGACGGCTCTTCTCATTGAAAAAAGTGAAATTTATTTACTACAAAAAATAGAAAATTGAGCGTGAGAGCCCTGTCCTTTCCCTTTTCTATACATTCTATTTTTTCTTACAGTTTTATTGAGACAGGATTAACTCTATAGCCCTGTATAAGGTTAAATGTACAGTGTAATAATTTGACAACATGCTTCGTTAAATGATTACTATAAGTTGAGTGAACATACTCATTTCATATTGAGAGAGTTAAAGAAATAGAATAAAAAAACTTTTTCTTTGTGATGAGAACTCTTAGGGTTTCCTCATTTAAAGTCATATGTATATGTGTGTGTGTGTATATATATATATATATATATATATACACACACACACATATATATATACATACACACATATGTATAACATACAGCACAGTTAACTATATTTCTCACGTTATACATACATGCCTAATACTTATTTACCTTATAACTGGAAGTTTGTATCTACCGGCTACATGTACCCAACCTTTCTACCCCCTGCCTCTGGCAGCCACAAATCTAGACTCTTTTCCTATGAGTCTGTTTGTCTGTTGGAAGTATGACTGATCAACAACACTACACTAGTTTCTGTACACAGCACAGGGATCTAGTATTTCTCTACATTTCAAAATCGTCATCATGATAAGTCATTACCATTTCTCACCATACAAAGATATTACATAAGTAGTGACTAAATTCCCCACATTGTACCTGTGAGTCATTTCTTTTGCACTGGAAAGTTTGTACCTTTTAATGCCTCTCACCTGTTTCTGTCCTCCCTCCCAGTGCTATCCCCTCTGGCAACTGTGGGTTGTTTGCTGTCTCTGTACTATACTTCTGTTTTGTTATGTTTACTCATTTGTCTGTTAAATTCCACATACAAGTGAGATCATACACTGCCTTTCTCTAACTTAGCATTGATAATACTGCCTAGAGTCCATCCATACTGTCACAAAGGCAAGGTTTGATTATTTTTTATGGCTGAGTAATATTTAATAATACACACACACACACACACACACACACCACATCTTCTTTCTTTATCCATCCATCTGTTGATGGACACTTAAATTGCTTCCATATCTTGGCTATTGTAAATAACTCTGCAATGAACACAAGGGTGAACATATCTTTTCTAATTAGTGTTTGCATTTTCTTTGGACAAATACCCAGGAATAGAGCTGCTGGATTGTGTGACGGTTCTGTTTTTAATTTTTGAGGAATCTCCACACTGCTTTCCACAGCAGCTGCACCAATTTACATTCTTACCAGTAGTGCACGAGGGTTCCTTTCTCTCCACGTCCTCTCTTATGCTTGTTATTTCTTATCTTTTTGGTGATGGCCACTCTGATACCTCATGGTGATTTTGATTTGCATTTCCTTAATGATTAGGGATATGCATTCTAGTTTTTAAATAATTTAGGGACAGTGACAGAGCCATTTGTGATATTATTATCAGTCCATATGATTCTAAAGACACCTTTTTCTGGAGTTCCCGTTGTGGCTCAGTGGTTAACGAATCTGACTAGGAACCATGAGGTTGTGGGTTTGAAACCTGGCCTTGCTCAGTGGGTTAAGGATCCGGTGTTGCCGGTAGCTGTGGTGAAGGTTGCAGACGCGGCTCGGATCCCGCGTCACTGTGGCTGTGGTGTAGGCCGGCAGCTACAGCTCCTGTTAGACCCCTAGCCTGGGAACCTCCATATGCCACGGGTGCGGCCCTAGATAACGCAAAAAGACAAAAAAAAATCAATAAATAAAGCCACCTTTTTCTCTGGACAAAAAAAGGAAATTCAAATTCTCATATCCGTAAATAAAGTCTTACTGGATCCCAGCCACTTCCGTTCACTTACATATTGTCCACTGCTGCTTGTGCACTGTAACAGTGGAGCTGAATGGTAGTCTCAGGAACTACATAGCTCACAAAGTCCAAAATGTTTGCTCTCTGTCCCTTTACAGAAAATATCTGTCGGGTTCCTTAAAAAAACAAAAATAGTTTGCATTCCCACTCCTGAGCATATATTCAGAAAAGATGAAAACTCTAATTCAAAAAGTTACATGTAGTCTGTTGTTCATAGCAGCCCTACTCACAGTAGGCAAGACATGGAAACAACCTAAATGTCCATCGACAGAGGAATGGATAAAGATGTGGTACATATATACAGTGGAATACCACTCAGCCATAAAAAATGAAATAATGTCATTTACAGCAACACGAATGCAACTAGAGATGATCATACTAAGTGAAGTTAGTCAAACAAAGACAGATACCATAGGATATCACTCATAGGTGAAATAAAAAAAAAGATACAAATGAACTTACTTATAAAACAGAAGTAGACTCACACACATGGAAAACAAACTTATGGTTACCAAAGGGGAAGGGGAAAGAGGAATTAAATTAGGAATTTTGAATTAGCTATGGATTACTATTTGGATTACAATATATAAACTAGATAAACAGCAAGGGATTACTGTGTAGCACGAGGAACTATCTCTACCATCTTGTAATAATTTATGATGGAAAGTAAACTGGAATATATGTATATATATTATATATATATGTGAATAACTTATGATGGAAAGTAAACTGGAATATATATATATATATATATATTATATATATATCTGAATAACTTTATACTTGAAACATTATAAATAAACTGTACTTCAATTTAAAAAAAGAAGAAAGAAAAAGGAAATGTTTGCTGGCCCTCAAGTCAGACCATGGCTGCCACAGTCCATGTGAGAGATACCAGGTGTGTGTTGGGGAGGGGGAGTTGGAGAGGCGCTCCCTAGCAATTATAAGGCCTTGGAGATGGACTGAATTTTGCCGATAACTCCTCACCCTTCTTGTCATTTGGTGATGCTATTAAATGAGGAAGAGCATCTGGGAGGAGAAATGATTTGGTGAGACAGAAGGGTAGACAGGGACTTGGGTTCAGCTTCTTGAATCTGAGCTACGTGTGGAAAATATAGGTAGAGGAATCTCAGACGTGTGTCTTGAGGGAAGTTGGGGCTGGAGAGACAGATTTGGGGTTTCAGATCCTCTTTGGAACTCTTGTGAGAGCCCAACTGAGAGTGAGCTGGTGTAGAGATAATGTAAATCAGAAGAGATAAGGAAGAGTTCCCGTCATGGCGCAATTGCTAAGGAATCCAACTAGGAACCATGAGGTTGCAGGTTTGATCCCTGGCCTCGCTCAGTGGGTTAAGGATCAGGTGTTGCCGTGAGCTGTGGTGTAGGTTGCAGACGCGGCTCGGATCCTGTGTTGCTGTGGCTGCAGCGTAGGCCAGTGGCTACAGCTCCGATTAGACTCCTAGCATGGGAACCTCCACATGCTGCAGGTGCGGCCCTAAAATGACAAAAAAGGCAAAAAAAAAAAGAGATAAGGTGTTCCCTGGTGGCACTGGGTTAAGGATCCCGCATGGTCACTGCTACGGCATGAATTCTGTCCCTGGCCTGGGAACTTCTGCATGCTGCAGGCGTGGCCAAAACCAAGCAAACAAAACTGAAGACGTGATAAGGGCTGAGGCAATCACTCTGAAGATCTCAAATGTTTTAGGGTTAGACAGAGGGAGACAAGCTAGAGAAGGAAGAGAAGTCGAAGTCCAAGTAGAAAGTCTTTTGCTTAGAAGAAGGAATGACCTAAAATTCCTGTGCTTCAGAGCGTTCCTGTGAGCTCAGTACGGAAATGGGCTTGGGACACTCAGCAACTGGCTTGTCACTGGCAGTTTTAACAAAGCTGAGGATGGCTTACTTAGTATTTCCACTTGGAAGACCCGTGGGTACCTACCTCAAGGTCAGCGTCTTCTAATTGGAGCACATCGTTTTCCTGCTGAAATCAGGACTTCCTCTTCCAGCTCCGACACCGCTCTCTCCAGCTATCTAGTCAGAAACTCGGGGGTCAGGCAGGACGTGTCTTTATTCTTTACCCCAGATTAGTTTTTTTAAACCACTGGCAGGTTAGAATTTTTTTTGAGACTGTCAACATCTTTAACAATGAAATGACACATTTTATTGCAAATAGGAAATAAGGAATTTGAGAGGCAGCTCAAGAACAAAAACTCATAGAATTATCTTTTGTATCTAGCACAGAAAAATATGTCATACTCATATGGTTGATAAATAATTGCCAGACTGGCCTAATCAGCAAGCTTTGGTAATAGCATTTTTTTCCCTCCATTTCCCTTAAAGCTCAAATCCTCTGTGTGGCCCAAAGACCCTCATCGTTTGCCCATTGTGCCATAAGCCATCACTGTAATTTTGTACCTTTTCCCCTTGAGTCTATAGTAAAGGCACACCGGATCTCTTCTAGTTTCTTGAAAACACCACATTTCTTTCTGCCCTCCGCCCTTCACACCCAAGCCCCTCAGGCTGGAATCCCCCTCTCTGACCCGCTTCCCCTCCCACTGGCAGCCCGCCCCTCCCCGTCACGTAGTTAATTCCTCTGAATTCTTTCTTTATGAGGCTATGCTGCTTCTTCAGGGAGAACGCCACTTCCCAGTCTAGTCGGGTTTCCTTAATCCTGATTAGGGACGTCTGTGACTGTGGCGAGGTCCAGAAGTCACGATGGAGTCACGATATTTGACTCTGGACCTAGGAGAAGCAGCAGGTCCACCTTCTCTGAGAAGTAGGAAATCGCTCCGGGCTGAATTGTGTCCCCATCAAAAGATTTGTTGAAATCCGAACCTTGATACCTACTAATGCGACCTAACTTGGAAATGGGGCCTCTGAAGATGTAATCAGGTTAAGGCGAGGTCATCGAGGTGCGTTCTGATCCCGTATGACTAGCGGCCCTCTGAGAAGACTGAAAATGCCTGTGACAACATAGACAGAGGATGGACGGAAGCAGTGACAAACCCTGGGACACCGGTGACTGCCGGCCATCCCACAACTGGGAGGGGGCAGGAGGGACTCTACCTCGAGACCCAGGAAGAGAAGCACAGCCCTGCTGGCACCTTGAACTTGGATGTCGGGCTTCCAGAACATGTGAAAAAATACCTTTCTGTTGCTTTCAGCCACCTGGTACCTTTCGGCCACCTGGTACCACCAAGGTACCTTTTATGGTAGCTTGTTCTGGCCCCAGCAATCCAGTAGAGACTTAGGATCATTTCTTGAGCATGGTGGATTGGTGTTGGCTTCAGGACGATGGTGCGGGGCTGCAACAGTCCCTGTGAGGAAAGGCAAAGGGAGCTGATAAAATCCAGCGAAAAGCTAGTGGAATTTTTCCTGATCCTTCAGAGCCAGGATAGGGTGATTAAGAAATAGAAGATAAAAAAGGCCATGTGGAACAGTGAAAAGCACTTAGGTAAATGTCATTTTTAAGCATGAAGTGTGGCTATACCCTTCCTGTTAGTCAAGTCGAAAACCACACAGATTGGATGCTTTGCTTTATCTTTTAATGTGAAGGATAATGATTCCCCCAAAGAATGAGTATTTTCTTAGTAGTTTCTTCTTATTCGAAGGACTGGGAACAATATAGTAGCAACACATTTCATACAAGATATAGATTTATTTACTAATTAAGCATCTACTCTTGTGTCAGACCTCTACATTACCTCACTTACTGCATTTTTAAGTGGGATCCTTAACCCGCTAATCGAGGCCAGGGATCGAAACCACAACCTCATGGTTCCTAGTTGGATTCGTTTCCGCTGCGCCACAACGGGAACTCCAACCTCACTTACTTTAATCAGTACTTAGTATAAGTATTTTTTTCCCTTATTCATATGAGAAAACCAAGCTTTTGCGATATCACCCCGCTAGTCTGGGGACATGGTTAAGCCTCAGATCAAGGTCCCCTCACTCCTAAGTTGTAATACCTTCTCATTCTTCTTTTCTTCACATCAGGTTGCTTGAAATGTTTTTCAGGTAGGTATTTCTTAAGCCAAATGTTAATAATTGCCAAGTACAGAACAAAAAACTGAAAATTCAGTGAAGCTAGTTCTTCAAGGATCTAGGTCTATGTGATCCAAGTAAACAGATTTCTGGAGATTTATTTTGATAAAGAAGACAGTTTAGAAGTCCTAAGGAGATGGCTGAGTAAACTGTTTTGCTCAAATACCGCTTCTCCCTGTCGCCTTTTGACAGAAGCTGTGGAGCAGCCTGTTCAAGTTAAATTCTGGCAAAAACCCCAGAGTGCAAGTATCAGGCATTATTGTTTGGATGAAGATGCACATGATTTGGAAAGCAAAATGCACAAGGCAAGCTTAACGCTCCACCGAAAGCTGACTGTGTTCTAGCCTGGATGGCGGGTCATCTCACCTCTATGTCCTAATTAAAAATTCACAGAGTGAATAAGTTCATTTAAAAATTCTGTGTTAGCAAGATTGACTTAGAAATTACACAATGCATGCTACATTGTGGCTATTTAAAGAAGCATAAACTTTCCTAGCCGTGCTGCTCTTGAACATTCTAAGTTCATTGCCTGGTCTGAAGGTCAAGGGCATGAACTTGGTGAAAAAAAAAACCCGCCTTTCAGGAATCATCAGAGGAAGTACGCCCCGGTTAACCACCAGTGATTACAGGGCAGGGGGCGCAAATGGAGCACAAAGCATACTTGCCCTTCGGTGACCCTCAAAGCCCCCTGTGGCTTCATGTGTCTTTGACCAAGTTTACAGCCTTCCATTGCCCTTTGTGGTTACTGTGAGGCCCCCGGGGGAGAAAGATGATCTCAGGTAGCCAGGACCCAAACTGTGCAAAATTGTCGAGATCACAATCAACACTGCCGGTTATTTATATGCAGTACCCACTGCGTGATCTTTATCTGGGGGATCAAGAACCACACTGACATATATCATCCGGCGTTACTTTTTGTACCGCATCCCCTGGGCTTTAAGATGGGAAGTGACAGGAACCCCATAGTGGGGTTGGATGGTACAGCGACGTGATATTTTCTTTCCAGGAGATCTGAAAAGCAGCATTGGATAGCTCAACGTTTGATTAACCCAGAAGAGCTAATGAATTATTAAAATAAAAAACACCACGTGCAGGCTTCCTGAAGGCTCTGGAATCTTCTCAGCTGGAATATAAATATCTCCTCAATACTTACAATGCTTTAAATAGCCCAAACTATGCTATCAGCTTCTCTTTCACTATGACCCTTTTATGATAGCAATAAGTTATACTTGAATTTTAAAAGAGAGAGCTTTGACGTTTATTTTACAAGTTCATATAACTTTATTTGGCTCCGGATGGTTTCTTTCTTTTCTCGGTGCTGGGGGTAGAGGAGAGCATAGATTAATGGGGAGGAGACAAAAGTCTGGGACATTCTACTGAAATGATATCCTCAAATACCAAATATATTTATTTACTCTCACATAAAATTCTTGAGTTGGAATAAAGAGTAGGTATGAGAAAAGTAAAAAAAAGGAAAAGTCAGAGTGTGCTGTGCCTGTCTGCTTCAAATAAAAGGATGTATCCATTTAGGAAAGGAGATTATACAAATGAAACAACAGAATGAGACTATCTACATTGTTTAATTGACAGGCTGCACTGCATACAGCCATCAAGAGATGGAATTATTCAAGTAAGATTGTTATTAGAAGCTTTCATTAAAGAAAAGCAAATAACAATTTGGTAAAAAAAAACAAATTAGCTTTTCTGCTAACGACGTGAAAAATTGGTGAAAGAAGCAGTTCCATGGCAATTTAAGGTAATTCACTACATTTTTCACAGTGAGAAGTAGGAAAATCATTAAAGACAAATTTTTTAGTATAATCTATAGTGAAAAAAATTTAATTCTGAGTACATAGCCTTTTGACCTTAATTCCCCTGACTGGGTTAAAAAAATATGAGCAGACTAGACTGTCCAGCTGATGACTTGGGGAAAGAATGCTGTTATTTTTAACTAGGCAAATACTTACAGAGTCATCTGTTTTGAACAAAGAAGACTGATAGTCCTGTTCTGCATTTTCCCCTGCGTCTGGAGTCTGAACTGGGCTGACTCCAAATTAGGAAGAAACCCCCTTGACTCCTACACAACCTGACAATCAGCTAAGAGTCCGATAGCTATAACATTTATGTTTTCACTTACAATGTTAAGGCATTGACACATTTTCCAAGAACAAATGAAGAAATAAGACCCCAAAGAATTGTCTGATAAAAGGGACCCGTTCAGTGTTCTCAGTAAAGTGTTAGATGATGTCACACATGACAATCCCAGAAATCTTAACTTGAGCAAACGCCTAGTTCTGCAGGAAGTGCTAACCACCCTACATAATGTGTCAGCATTGAAAAGAATGTGATACAATAGCTTCGGTTCTTATGAAAGCTTATCACTCATTTCTCATTGCTTATGTTTTGTTTTCAGATACCTATAGCTTGAGGTAGTAGGTTCAGCAAAGAGAAAAAAACGCATTCAACTATTGTTTTTGTAGATACCTCGCAGTTAGCATCTGCATTTATACAACTCTAGGCTATAACCTTTAGCTTCACGTTGTTAGGAAATGCTGTTTCTTTTACTTTACCACATTGAGGTGTTTTGAGGCCAGGCTGAATTTTGGTAAGTGCTATGTGGGCTGAATTGTCACCCCAAAATTCATACGCTGAAGCCTCCATCCCCAGTGTGACTGTATTCGGAGACGGGGCCTTCAAGAAGTACTTAAGTTTAAATAGGGTCTTAGGGTCGGGCCCTAATCCATACGCCTGTGACCTTGTAAGCAGAGAAAGAGGGAGAGCTGTTTCTTCCTCTCCATCCATCACGTGAGAAGGTGCTAGAAGGTGGCTGTCTGTAAACCAGGAAGGGAGCGCTCTCACCTAAAAACGATTCAGCTGGTGCCTTTGGACTTCCCAGCCTCTCGAACTGTGAGAGAGAAATTTCTGTTGCTTAACCCATCCAGGCTGTGGCGTTTTGTTACGGCAGCCCTCACTGATGAGGACAGGACGGCTCAGTCTCCCCAGCTGTCTCTTTTCCTAGGAAGTGGCCCTTTAATTCAGAGCTGGACAGGGTTCTGTTTCCTCAGCACCAAGAGAGGCAATGGAGAAGGCAGCCCTGCTTATAAGAGGTTTTAGACAGAGATTTTTTAAGTCCTTGCCTCACGCAACTTCAGAATTAGTAAAGACTTGAGGCTCCTGAAGTCTCCAATTTTTGTCATTCCCACCCTCAAACCACTGCCTACGGTTTGCCATTTTCTTTGCCCACAGCGTCGCCACCACATGAGCCCAGCTCCAAATCCCAGTCTCTAGGCCATCATAAATCGGCTCACCTCTGAGGGGCTCTCCCTTCTCCGGAATTGCAGCCCTCGAGGTCTTCCTACTTCTGAAGCTCTTGGATGCTTTTTAAAAAAGGCGACTTGTGTATTTTCTCTGACTTTTCTGGTGGTTCTTGGCAGGAGCACTGAGCTGCCTTAAACTGTTCATTCTATTTCAACCAGGCACTTCCTTTCGGATCTCGTTTGATTAAGTGTTCAAATGGCAGCTCCTCCATGGTCAGCAGACATGGACCAGAGCTGGAGGGAGTGAGTCTAGTAGAAAGAATACGGGAGCTTGAACTCATGCAGGCTGGAGTCCTCCCTCAAGCCCTTCTCATCTCCTAGGCGAGGAGGTAACTGTCAGGCACCAGCTTGGAGGGCAGGTGGCTGGGGCTATACACTCACTCCATAGCCCGGTGTATGAAACTGCAACATTTACTTGAACTCCCCTCACCCTCTGTTTCCACATTATAGAATATGAACAGTAGTGATACCTACTGCCTTTGATTTTTCTAAAGAATAAATGCAAGTATTTTTGTTGAAGTATGGTTATTTTTATTTTATTTTTAATTATTTTGCTTTTTAGGGCTGCACCTGCGGCACATGGAAATTCCCAGGCTCTTGAATCAGAGCTACAGCTGCCAGCCACAGCCACAGCCACACAAGATCCAAGCCGCATCTGTGACCTACACTACGGCGCATGGCAACCCCAGATCCTTAACCCACTGAGCGAGGCCGGGGATCAAACCTGCCTCCTCACGGTTACCCATCCTCGTTGGGTTCATTACTGCTGAACCACAGCGGGAACTCTGAAGTATGGTTAATTTATAATGCTGTGTTAGTTTTAAGTGTACAGCAAAGTGATTCAGTTCTATGTATATAAAAGAAACTGTGTATATACAGTTTCTTTTGCAGATAATTTTCCATTGTAAGTTATTACAGATATTGAGAATAGCTCCCTGTGTTACACAGGAGGTCCTTGTTGTTTACCTATTTTATATATAGTAGCATGTATATGTTAATCTTTTTCTTTTTTTTTAATTTATTTTTTTTTGTCTTTTTGCCTTATCTAGGGCCGCACCCACGGCATAAGGAGGTTCCCAGGCTAGGGGTCTAACAGGAGCTGTAGGCGCCGGCCTTCGCCACAGCCACAGCAACGCGGGATCCGAGCTGCGTCTGCAACGTACACCACAGCTCACGGCAACGCCGGATCCTTAACCCACTGAGCGAGGCCAGGGATCGAACCCGCAACCTCATGGTTCCTAGTCGGATTCATTAACCACTGAGCCACAACGGGAACTCCTGTATATATTAATCTTAAACTGCTGATTTATCTTTCCCTCTTCTATCCTCTTGGGTAACCATAAATTCGTTTTCTTTGTCTATGAGTCTGTTTCTGTTTTGTAAATAGGTTCATCTGTATCACTTTAAGACTGAATGTAATTTAAGGCACAGTACTGGTGTCAGTAAAAAACAAAGCTCTTGTTGCTATCACTAACGTGGAAAAGTTACATGTTCTCACTCAAGTTGATTTCCTCATGAATATTTAATACCTGTCTAATAGTTGGGGCATTAGGATTAAATGAAGATGAGTGGTAGTGTGTGAGACAGCACAGGGCTGTAGTGACTTTGGTTAGGTGTGGCTACTTGGTAACAAGTCTACTTTCCGTCTTACAAAGTGTCTCTGACAGAAAATAAGATTGTCCACAAGAGATTCAAATTCTTCTGGTTCCTTTCATATGGATTCAGATTTTGAAGCATAGCCCACTAAAATTATTCATCTTTTTATCCCTAGTACCTGGCCCAGGGCCCGTCATGCCAAAGCCTATCTGTTGGAAGAATGAATCCGTGAATACCAATGTATAATTCTAGAGTTCATTATTACCCCCAGCTCTCAGCACATATCCTTGCTCAAAGTGAGAGCCAAATAAGTGTTTGTTGAATAAATGAACTATTCAGAGTCATAAAAAGCCGAATAACTTACTCATGGATAATAGCGGCCTTTTTCTCAACCTGATTTAGGAGATGATGATTTTTGCTTGGACAGCGGTTCTGATGAATACGGTCTTGGGTTTATAAGGCAATAGGGCCAAGGACATTTCCTCATCAAATACAAGATCTTGTTTCCCATTTATCAGTTTTGGTCACCAAATCCGTTTTCTGATTCTCCCTCCTGATAGGATGATGTATCAGGAATGTCAGTTACGGAGATGGAGCAGTGTGTAGCTGGATCAGAGTAGAGGCCAGACGGCTCTAATCCTGAAGGATTAAAACCAAAACCAAAAACTAAACACTTGCTTTTTAAAGTGTACATACCAAACATGCTGAAATCATAATATTCGAATTTAATACTCAGAGGCTAGCTACACATGTGTGCTTTCTTCCACTGGCTAGGAAAATAATCTCTAAGGCCTTTTCGGTTGCCACTTTGAAATAACAGTAAAATAGTTGAAAACAGTAAGATAACGTTTAATGAGTTATGATGATGGGGCTGGCATTGCACTGCACCTTTTCTGGACATTATCTCTGTTAATCCTCACAGAAACAACAGCCCCTCTGTGAGGTGGATTCTCTTGGTGTCCTGACACAACAGGGGAAGACACTGAAATACCAGGCGTTCGGGGACTTGCTCAAGGACACGCAGACAGTGTGTAGGGAGAGGTCTGGCCACCTCTTGGCTTCCTAGCTATGAGGTCCTGCTGCAGAGGTTTTCCCCCATCAGAACCAATACATTCTTTTAAACACAAGAATCATGTAAAGCCTTCTTCACCGCCCTGAAATGAAGTTCACAGATAATACAACTTCGCTACCCACGTAATAAAAAACTTTTCCCTGGAAAATTCAAGGAAAATAACTTCCAGTGAAATAATACAGATTTCGGTATGTAATTTGCTTTGACTTGATTACACTAGAAGACATCATAAAGTGGCCAGATGCTTACACCCATCTGTAAAATCTTTATGAACATGTCAGTTATAGAAGCAGAACAGCCCCGCTGTGTCACACTGGCAACATGAATATTGACTGTGGCGCTGCCATTAATAAAAGGTTAGGAATGGCTAGGAATTTTTGGTAAAGTTACAAGCCGAACAAATACGGTTTTCCTTCTATGTGTACCCCTGGAAAATCCAGTTTCCATGAAAACTATGCAGAAGACCTTGTGTTTACTCCTACAATGCAAGATAATTATAAGCAGGTGGTTGATGCACTTGAATGGCCACTGGGACACTGGGCAGTCATGTAGGATGAGGAGTAAGTTTTCGTCATGCGGCATGGTTCCACATCTGGCAGGAGGCCTAGAATTCCTGGCCCTCACGCACCCTCCAAATCCTTATGAAATCCGCAAAAGCACGTCCACAAGTTTCTAAATTGCCTACTAGGGTGGTCCTGCTCTGGCTGGGAACTGCAGCTGTACTGCATGCCCAAAGAGAAACAAGCACTGCAAAACCAAGGAAAGCTACGTTGTGCTAGAAGAGCTAATGGAAAATGGGACGGAGATTTTGATAGCGTAATTAGTTATTATGTGATATTTAAGGGTACAGATAAAAATAGAATCCAGAAAGAATGACATTTTAGGAATGAAGCATAAGTACTTTCAGGAAGAAGGACTCCAGGAAGACCTCTTAGCGCGCCCACGCAACTGGGTTGGGCTGTCTTTTATTTTATTGTATTTATTTATTTATTGGCCATGCCCACTGCATACAGGAGTTCCTCCAGGGACTGGTCCTACACCATAGCAGTGGCCTGAGCCACAGCAGTGACAACACCGGATCCTTAACTGCTATGCCACCAGGGAACTCCAGGTTCTCTTTTAGTATCTTGTCATAGCATCTCTTTGATAAGGCTCATGGCAGTTGTTACCAGGTAGGTAGCTGTCTATGGCTTATTTTATGTCTGTCTCTCCCACTGGAACGTAAGTTTTAATAACCATATTGTTTATTGAGTATCGTATACATATTATATATACACACACACATACACACACGTGCATACATACAGGTTACTTTGTGCATAGTAGGAAGTTAATGAATATTTGTAAGTTGAGTATTTTGCTATCCTTGTTTGAAGGTTTTGGGGGAGAATTCAGAGAAGTTTGATCCATATAGCCTTGATTCTGGTAAATATATTTAAAGGCTGCAAACTGGTCTGTATATATCATGGTTCCCTTTCTAGCAAGCTGTTTGAGAGCTGGCTAATTAAACACGTTAGGCTTTTAGTAGTGGTTTTACAAGCATAACTCTAGTGCCACCTTCTGCCAGGCAGAGAAATATGCTCAGGTTATTTGCATTCTCAGAATCTGGATGAGATGCTCAAACAGTTCTTCAGGCTGCAGAATCAATTAGCTATTTTTTAAATGTTAAAATAATGAGAGCCTTTAAATTCAGCTTGAAATCACAAATTTGGGGCAGTCTATAAATAACGCTGTCTAGCATGAACGAAACTCCTATATTCAGTGGCTGATATAGGGAGTTTTCTTAGAAAAGAGAGAAGAATTAGGACTTTTTGTCTTCCTCATTCAATGCTATTTTACATAGGTTTAAAATTATTACAAAAAAGCCCTATTATCATGAAAGAAAATATACAGGTACACGCTGTAGGAAACCACTTGGTGATCAAAATTCTCATTAAAGTTATCAAGAATAGATAGTATGGTGAGAATAATGTGAACTTGAGTAGCTCTGAAAATATTTGGTCAGAAGTCCTGCAAATGAGTCCTTTACATAAAAATAAAATCAGTGTTCTTTTTATGTACATATTCAACCTGAAATGTCCATTTTCCCTCGTAGGACAATGTCTTCTTTGTATGGCACCTCTTTTGTAATCTGTTATGCTATTTTGCACTGTGTGAATAATAATAATAATATCCCAAGACAGGAGTTACCATCGTGGCGCAGTGGTTAATGAATCCGACTAGGAACCGTGAGGTTGCAGGTTCGATCCCTGCCCTTGCTCAGTGAGTTAATGGTTCGGCATTGCCATGAGCTGTGGTGTAGGTCACAGATGTAGCTCGGATCCTGCGTTGCTGTGGCTGCGGTGTAGGACAGTGGCTACAGCTCCTGTTAGACCCCTAGCCTGGGAACCTCCACATGCCGCGATTGCGGCCCTAAAATGACAAAAGGCAAAATAATAATAATAATAATAATAATAATATCCGAAGACACTCTTGGGATTAGGTAATCATATATGACACTGTTATACAACAGGTATCTTTGTAGTGCACAAATGGAGGAACAATTTTCAATTTTTAATCCAAACAGGCAGGACCTGTTCCAATGGAAGAAGAGTCAAACCCCTCTTTCCACATAAAAGCATGAGCAAAGGCTGTTATTTTTCTTTCAAATATCAGTTAGTGTCAGTTAGTTTAGACTTGGCAAGCCATAAGCTCTCTAGCACACCCGCTCACCTCTGAAATTGTAACTTAAAAGCGGCCATGGATAATATATAGACAAATGAGCATGGGTGAGTTCCAATAAAACTTTATTGACAAACAAAACAAAAAACAGTGGTCTGGATTTGGCCTGTGGGCTGTACATGTCAGCTCCTGGAATAGGGCATTGAGACCGCAGCTTCAGAATGAAAACTCTCCTAAGAGAAGCAGAGCACCTGCTCCCGGAAGGCAGGCAGTGCCTCAGAGTGGAGGGGAGTCGGGCTTTCAAAGTGAGCCTGCAGCTGCAGACTGTGCTGACCAAAGTTTTTACCCAAATGAACCCTTGGAATAACTTTCAGGTCTCAAGGAACCTCTTCATCAAGGTTACTGTAGCTGCAGCTCAGTCTGTTAGGAGGGTCAGTAACTTGTAGACAGGATAATCCAAGAATAGTAGTCAATAGTTGTCAATTCTCTCTTTTGGTTAGAGAATGCTGTTTTCCTATGAATTGTTTTGGCCAGCCTAGTTACCTTTTTTTTTGTTTATTTGTTTGTTTGTTTGGTTGGTTCCCTCTTCTCTACCAAGCATATGACCCCAAAGAAAATCAGCAATTACGGGGGGGGAGGGCGGAATCCAGCTTTTCTTTTCCATTAAAAGAAAAAGTGTGTGTGTGTGTGTGTGTTCTGACTTATCTGATTAGGCCTAGGTATTAGTTTCCTAGCTAATTTACATAATTTGTGTCCTGCTGCGGTAACAATTTATCACAATCTCAGTGGCTTAAAGCAACGCAAACATATCATCTTACTGTTCTGGAGACTAGAAGTTCAGAATGGGTCAGCAGGGCTCTTTTCCTTCTGGGGGTTCCAGGGGAAAGTCCATTTCCTGGTCTTTGCAGTTTCTAGAGGCAGCCTGCATTCCTTCGCTGATTGCCCCCTCCTCTTGGTTCAAAAGCCAGCATCTTTCTCTGGGACCCCAATGCCTCTTTCTTAGAAAGACCCTTGTGATTACACTGGGCCCACCCGGATGCCCTAGGGCAGTTGCCCCGTTTGAGACCCTGCTGCCCGGTAGAGTTTTGTCCTTACCCCCCTTCACTTGGTCTGTGTCAGGGGGTAGCTGGGGGCTAAAACTGGGAAGAGAAAGGCTGACATCATTGGTCTCCCAGCCACCACTCTAAGGACCTCTCCGTTTATTTCTTTCCTACCGTCCACTTATAACCAGAACCGGATACTACTAACATTTTAAAAGTATTCAAAGAACAAAACCAGTTATTTGGAAATTAAATGCAGGATAAGCATTTTAAACTTTTAATGTAGCAGACATCATCCCGTATTGTTTTCAGTGGCCACGTTAACAAACGACCACAAGTCAAGTGACCTATAACAACACGCGCTTTCATCGCACGGTTTCTCTGTGTTAGCGGAGTTAAGATTTAGTCATGTTCTCTGCCTGAGGGTCGCTGAGGCTGTGATACAGGTTTCCGATGGGGCTGTGGTCTCATGAGAGCTCAGCTGGAGAAAGTTGTGTGTCCAAGCACAGTTAGGTGGTTGGCAAAATTCATTTTCTTGCCTCTGTGTGATTCTACGCCCTACCCGCTATCAGCTGCCTTCAGGTCCCGGAGGCTGCATCTCAGTCCTTAGCGATTACTTGCTGCTTCTTGCCTTGTGGGCTTCTTCAGCTCGCCTGCTTACTTCGTCAGGATAACCTCTGACTCCAGGTGTATAAGATAGTCTGAGACAACATAACGTAGTTATAGGGTGACATCCCCTCCACTTTGCTATGTAACAGCCTAATCAAAGGGGTATATATACCATCACATCAATACAAGAAGGATTGAATCCAGTGGTCTAATACCTGATTAACAGTAATCTCAAAAGAAGGGAAGTGAAAAATTTTAAGTGGGAAAAAATGTTAAAAGAAATTTCCCAGAGTACAAGGATGACATTCTAGATTAAAAGTGTCTAGCAGGTACCTGACGCGTTAATGGGACAGAGATTTAAAGCACATCGTTTGGGGTGAAGAGAAGATCCTCAAAATGTCTGGAAAGAAAAAACATCGAGTCACATATCAAGAATTAGGATTCAGAATGACACTGGATTTCCCAACAGCAACCCCCTAAATCTGGGGAACAATGAGAAGGGGCTTTGACATTCTGGATACACATTATGTCTCTTATTGAATTCAAATGTTGCCAACTTTTTTCCAAGGAGGGTTACAACAAAGTTGCTTTTTTTTTTTTAAACAAGCAAGGTTTAAACAAATTAATCTCCTATGTATCCTTTCTCAGGGAGCTTCTGGAAAGGTGCCCCACCAAAATAAGGAAATAAGTCAAGATAAAGAAAGATGTGTGGTTTGGGGGGGAAGGAGCAACAACCAAGAATCCTGAAGGTGAAAGGAATTCCTAGGTGATAGTGAGGAGACGTGCTAACGTGACGCTGTGCAGCCGGCTGAGGCGACACTCAGATGGGAGTGGGCGGATGGTGGGTTCTAGGACAAGTATCTTCCGGGAAAAAAAAGACAAACTGACAGATTGCTTAATTTTTTCTTTATTATACCGAAAGGAATTTTACAGCTCTGCTAGAGAATTTTAGAGAGGAATTACAGAGAAAAAGAAAACAGCCCTTCTCCAAAAAGGCCCCCCAACCAAGGCGTTAGGCTGTATGTAAAAGGGAGTTTAATCACTGTACACATAAGACTCATGAACAACCTTCACATACTCGCGATAAAATACTAATTTAGCAGAAGATTATGCTATTTATTTTAGGAAGATGGGGGGGGAGAGGAAGTATGTGTGCATGTCTGTGTGTGTATGTGTGTAAATATAAAGTTTGCCATTTCAGCCACTTTTGAATGTGCAATTCAGTGGCATTAGGTACATTTTACATTGTTGTGCAAACATTACTACGGCCATCTCCAGAAGTTGATCACCTTCTCAAACTGAAACTCTGTACACATTAACCAGTAACTCGCCATTCTTCCCTGCCCCCTGCCCAGAAAACCACCATTCTACTTTCTGCCTCTGTGAATCTGACAACTCTAGATACTTCACGTAAGTGGAATCATACAGCCTTTGTCCTTTTGTGTCCGCTTTATTTCACTTAGCGTAATGTCATCAAGTTTTACCCATGTTGTAGCCTCTGCCAGAATTTCCTTCCTTTTTAAGGTTGAGTAATACGCAATTGTGTGTCTATACCACATTTCATTCATGCATTCACCGTGATTTGGGCATTTGAAACATTTGGGTTATTGTGAATAATGCTACTGTGAACATAGACATACAGATATCTCCTGGAATCCCTAATTTCAATTCCTTTGGATCTGTACCTTGAAGTGGAATTGCTGGACCATATGGTAATCCCATATGTCATTTTCGGGGTGGGGGGGAGGAATAATCACTATTTTCCTTGGTGACTGTATCATTTTATATTCCCACAAACAGTGCACCAGAGTTCCAGTTGCTCCAAATCCTCATAGCACTTCTTTGTTTGATAATAGTAGCCATCCTGATGGGTATCAGATACCTTTTGTCTTTGACTAATGCCATTTCCCTAAATAGCATTTACCTAATGACTTAGTGATATTTAATATCTTTTCTTAAGCTTGTTGGCAATTATGTATCTTCTTTGGAGAAATGTCAAGTCCTTTGCCCACTTTTAATCGGGTTATTTTTGTTGTTACTGTTGAGATGTAGGAGTTCTTTATTTATTCTGGATAGTAACCCCTTGTCAGATATATCACTGGCCAGTATTTTCTCCCATTTCCATAAGTTGCCTTTTCATTTTGTTGACTGTGTTCCTTGTTGCACAGAAGCTTTTAATTTTCATGTAGTTCATTTTATCTATTTTTTTTCCTTTTGGTGTCATATAAAAAAAGATTATTGCCAAATCCAATGTCGTGAAATGAAACATATTTCCCCCTGTGTTTTCTTCTAAGGGTTCCATTGTTTCAGGTCCAAAATGCATTTTCAGTTAATTTTTGTGTGTGGTGCAAGGTGAGAGGAAGCTTCATTCTGTTGCATGTGTTATTTCACTTTTTAAAGTCTGTATATGTATTTAAAGAATGAAAAATTTAAAAGTCATAAATTTTAAAAAGAAAAACGTATATTTTTAGTCAGTATATCATGGTTTGAAACTCTAGGTTATTTGCTGTGACATCTTCCTGTTGCATAGTCCTCGAATTATTGTGAGATGGGTAGTAGTAAAGTTTTAAGTATAGCATTCAAGTACTGATTACCTTAAGTGTTTTATTTATCATTAAAAATCAAGAATCCAGAACTTTTCTGTTTCAGAACTGAGGCACTTAGGGGGGAAAAAAAACCTATTCCCTATACCTCGCTCTCAAAAATGTTTCTAGATTTCTCTTAGGCCCTTGAGATTATGGTTTTGTCCCTGCAAATGAGTCACAAATGAAGAAAAATGGATTGTAAAGTGCAATTTATATGAAAAAGAGACCAAATATTGTTTTGCTGATTAACAAAATTTAACAAGTTATTTTAAAGACTATTAACATTGTTTCCTCCCTATGTGATTATGATTTTGAAATAAGAGGGTGGAATGAAGCATTGGTAGAGAGCGGAAGGAGGAGAAGGAAAGTGGGAGAGAATTAGATGCTTTGGGTACAGAAACCACTATTCCCTGTACGCCTCACAGGAAT
The DNA here is from genome assembly GCA_004024745.2 of Catagonus wagneri. Taxonomy (NCBI): domain Eukaryota; kingdom Metazoa; phylum Chordata; class Mammalia; order Artiodactyla; family Tayassuidae; genus Catagonus; species Catagonus wagneri. The sequence goes on along the minus strand of PVHT020000257.1, from coordinate 17,122,439 downwards.
TGAGTTCTTTTTCCTAAATGATTTTCTGGGAAAAATATATTAAATGCTATTTAAAATTTGTTTGCAAAAGGAATTCGAACTTTTCTGAATGTAACTGCCTATCAAAAAACCAAAGAAATGTATAAAGGAAAAGCAGATGGGTGTTGTTTCTACTCTGTTGGTGGCAGAACCCAGGCGACTTCAAATAAATTTTAGTTTTTTAATGCAAAATTTTATGACCACACTTTATGCCTAACATCTAGACAATTACACACCAGGATTTCAGCTAATGAATACCACATGTTAGACGCAATAACTTCAGCTGCAGGGTGGAGACTGGTGTGTTAGAACCATTCACATAATGAATAGCTATCCAGGTCCATTTCAGCCCGAGCAAGTCAACTGTATTGACTGTGAGTGAAACATTAATTCTTTATAAGAACATACCCAATTGGCAGACGCTTTGACATGTAATACACATCAGTTCACCAGCCCGCCCCCACGGCATTGTTTTATCCTTTGCTTGAGCCTGAACTTCTGTGTGTGCCTATCGCCAACCCCCTAAATCTGTCTTTGGGGTGTCGCTTACATGTACTTACAGAACATCCATTTTTAAACAGACACGTGAATGAGAATGGCTCTCGTTTCTCGAAAGTGTGAGTTTGTCATTATTTCTGCTTGTTCTCCGTGGCTGCCTTCTTCCCTGGGGACTGCCTCCAAGTTCCCTTCCCCCAGCCTTGGGACTCTGACAACTTTCCCCTCTTGCTTTTGAAAGTCTTGTGAAAACAGATGAAAGAGAATATTACATGTTAGTATTGGACACAAAGGACCACCTGGGGCTTGTTTTGGCTCCAGAATTTTCAAAAAAAAAATTCAAGAGATGACAAGAGAGGGGCAGTTCTCTCTTGGAGGGGCTGCCCGCTGCAGGGATTATTCTCCTGGGACAAATCCATGCTTTTGAAAGCCCGCCTTGGGAAGGGGCTGCAGGAAATGCAGAAAGGAATAAATCTGTCAGACTCGCTTTCCTTTCTGTTTGACAGTGGAGTTGTTTTTGTTTTCTTCCCCCTCGCCTTGGATGGAAGCCAGATTTCTCTGTGGCTGGTGTGAGTCCCTTAACCAGAAACCCCATGGAGGGCCAGCAGTAGAGAAGCAACATTGCCCAAGTCCTGGCTGAGGCACTTCATTTTCTCTAATCGCAGTGATGAGAGGAATTTCAGATTTTCATAATGTGGTTATGCTCCTTAACCAGCTTTTCTATCACACCTTTTTTTTTTTTTCTTGTATTTTTAGGGCCTCACTTGCGGCATATGGAAGTTTCCAGGCTCAGGGTTGAATCGGACCTGCAGCTGCCGGCCTACACCACAGCCACAGCAACGTGGGAGCCAAGCCATGGCTGTGACCTACACCACAGCTCACAGCAATGCTAGATCCTTAACCCACTGAATGAGGCCAGGAATAGAATCTGAATCCTCATGGATGCTACTCAGGTTTGTTTCCACTGAGCCACAACAGGAACTCCTCTATCATACTTTCTACCATGTTACTGTAAGCTAATTTTGTTTTGTTCAATTTTTGAAATATACGAGAATATTGTATAATCTTAGTATATATACTATTTATAACTTAGGTAAGACATTTATTTCAACATCTGAACAAAATGAGATGCTATATATAATCCTATGATACTCCTATGAAGAATATTCTTTTTGGTTATATAGTCATTACTTTATATACATTAACACCAGTCAAATACAATTCTAGAAGATATTTAGATTACCTTTTTTTTTTTTTTTTAAATGGAGGAAACTCGATTAAAGGCAGAATAGGATGAGTTCCCATCATGGTGCAGTGGAAACAAATCCAACTAGGAACCATGGGGTTGTGGGTTCGATCCCTGGCCTCGCTCAGTGGGTTAAGGATCTGGCGTTGCCGTGAGCCGTGCTGTAGGTTGCAGATGTGGCTTGGATCTGGCGTTGCTGAGGTTGTGGTGTAGACCCCTAGCTTGGGAACCTCCATATGCCGCAGTGCGGCCCTAAAAAGCAAAAAAGAAAAAAGACAGAATAGGACTCCATTAAGTCTGTTAAAGTGCTGGTGGGAGCTGGGATTCTATGAAGCCTGTTGGAGATGCAAGTGCGTTTCTTTTCTCTCCATCGGTGGTTTCTGAATGGGCCTCCAAGGAGCTCTTACGGCTGCCCTGCTGGGGGAGGTCAGGCGAGAAGTCAGCTCACCCCGTCTTGACCCCTCCCTTCTAGAACAACAGCAAGGTTTGCCTCTTCGTCTGTGCTTCTGCCTGCCATTCTGAAGGATGATGGATCCCAAGTCCTCTCTCTTTTTCTAAGACCTCTGCTATGCCTAGATTTCGGAATACCTCGGTGATTTCAACGTGCAGTAGATCTTCGTGCAGAATGAATCTGCGATGCTTGTCTCCTTTGTCAGGGACCCTCTGGCCATTTGAAACTTTGCTGAAGCACAGATTTGAACTTCAGGTGCCAAGGGGCTGCTTGGGAACTAGTCAATTAGCTAATGAGGGAGCCTGCTTTAGAACATCGATCTGCAGCTCATCTTGGCTTTGTTGTTTACGTTAACCTGGGTAGATGGTATCACCTTGGGTTTAGGTCAGGGGTTAGCAAATTTTTTCTCTAGAGGGCCAGAGAGTAAATATTTTAGGTGTTGCAGGCCACACCAAATCACAGTTGAATCTTCTTCCCTCCTCTCTCTTTTTTACAACCTCCAAAAATGTAAAAGAAATTATTTTTATCTGGAGGGAGTCCTTAAAAAAATAGGCTAAGGGACCTGGATTTGCCCATGGTCATGGGTTGTTGACTTCTGTTTTTGGCAGTACTATCCTTACTTTTTAAGATTAAGCATCATACCTCAGAGAGGGGAATTAATTATTCCAGGTCACACAGCTTATAATCGGGCAAACCTTGTGTATTCAGCTCCCAGTCCATTTGTTTTCCACCATATCTTACAGTGTAGTCTATTCGTTAATGGAGTTCCTATTGTGGCTCAGTGGGTTAAGAGCCTTGAGGATGCAGATTCGATCCCTGGCCTCGCTCAGTGGGTTAAGGATTCACTGTTGCTGTGAGCCGTGGCATAGATCACAGATGCGGCTCAGATCCTGTGTTGCTGTGGCTGTGGTGAGGCCGGCAGCTGCACCTCTGATTTGACCCCCTAGCCTGGGAACTTCCATGTGCTGTAGGTGTGGCCCTAAAAAGAAAAAAAAAACAAAAACGATTTTCTTTCACATTCCTCAGAAAAGTAGAAACATCATCTTCTTTTTGTTTTTGTTTTTCATTTTCCTTCAACCTCTTACTACAAAAAACACACCCAGGAGGATGGCCCCATTTCTCAGAACTGCAATGAAAACCTAATGTGAAACAGAACATAGAACTTAGCTTAGGTACCAAAATTCCGGTCTTGCAAGGGTCGGGCAATGACGCTGATCCTAACACACATCTCATGCCTGGGAATCAAGTCACTTTTAAGTAAACTGCATTCAATTAACACACATTTTATTCACCCTTTTTTTTTTTTTTTGTCTTTTTGCCTTTATGCAGAGCCGCACCCGCGGCATGTGGAGGTTCCCAGGCTAGGGGTCTAACAGGAGCTGTAGCCACCGGCCTTCACCACAGCCACAGCAACGCGGGATCCGAGCCGCGTCTGCAACCTACACCACAGCTCACGGCAACGCCGGATTCTTAACCCACTGAGCAAGGCCAGGGATCGAACCCGCAACCTCATGGTTCTTAGTCGGATTTGTTAACCACTGAGTCACGAAGGGAACTCCTATTCACCCATTTTTAAACACAAGTTCAACATCAAAGAAAAGTTCTTGGCAAGCAGGGTCACGAAGGGACATGAGAGTTCATCTGGGTACCTCCCGGAAACACTAGCCCTTAGCCTGGGGTTCTGGGTTTTGGGCAGGCCGCTTGTCCCCTCCCCTGGAGTCGGGGAGGAGGTGAGGGAGTCGAGGCTCCTTCCTGAGCCCACGGACTGGCCCTGCTCCCTGTGAGTGGGAGACAGCACGGCTCGGGGTACGCAGCCTGCTTGGCCTGGATCTGCTTCCTGGGGCTGCATTCCTTGTGTGTCTCCAGCAAGTTACGTCATGGAAATACTGTTTTCTCCTCTGCACCTGGACGACAGCAGTGCCCCTCGTACGCGACGTGATTCAGCAGGATGATACACATAAAGCGGTTGGCAGCAAGGGAGCGCGAGTGTCAGTGCCTGTTCTTGGCTGCTGTTGCCATGGCTTCTTACCAGCATGTTCCCTCGTGGGGCTGGCTTGCTGCAGACAGGCTTTTCAGCTGCACCAGCTGCCTGGCTTCCAAATACGGCTCCGTCCCTTTGTCATCGTCGTTTTGTCATTGTTTTGGGATTTTCCTAACCTCTGTGTTCTGAGATCTCAGGACCAGACTGAGGCTCTTGATTCCAGGTCCCAGTTCCCGTACTCCCCGAGGCAACGGGGATTAATTAAGTAGTTAATTAATGGGTTCTGGTTTGAATTAATTAGGTTCGTCTTCAGGTTAATTAATTAAGCACCTTAAGAACATGTCATCAGGCTACGCTAGGATGCTCGTGTGTAGAGTATGCAGAATAGGCACACACCGCGTGGAGAGGCAGCAGGAATGCAGGACACAGGAAGGTTGTTTTAGAAATGATGTGTGTGATGGATTGGCACTGGGTAAAACTGGAAGACTGGCACTAAGCGGCTGTGTGAGCTGTTTAGATTCTAGAACCAGCATCCCTGCCTGCCAAAGCCTCAGCATCACCTGGGGTGTTTTGAACGGACAGGTTCCTAGGCTGCCGCGCAGACCTACTGAATTGGAGAAGAAGAGCCTGGAATCTTTAGTTTTAACAGGTCTCTCCAGTGAGTCTTAAGCTGCGACATTTTGGAAAAGACTGTAGCAAAGCAAACTGCAGTGTTTCCAGACAACAACCGAAACCCAGGGATGAGAATTGCTCCCATTAACTTTTAGGAGTAACGCCTCCTACCTCACAGGCCTTTGGTAAAGCAGGTGCTTGAGGCCCCCTGGAGGCCTGGAAGCTGCAGGACCTTGAAAGAGGCATTTTTGCTCTTCCGTTCTCTGGGTGGATAAAATCTTTGTCTGCCTATATGTAGTACTGTGGTTCAAGTCCCCAGTGTACCCTAGAACCACCTGGGAAGCTTAAAACACACTAATTCCTGGACTCCATTCCAGACCAGTTCCACCTGGGACCCTGGCTCAGAGGTGCCCAGGACGGAGAATTATTGTGCTGAATGCCTTATGCGTACTTCATATATTCTAGGTATTATTTTTATTTTCAAAATAAACCTAAGATGGGAGTTCCTGTCGTGGCTCAGAGGTTAACGAATCCGACTAGGAACCATGAGGTTGCGGGTTCGATCCCTGGCCTCACTTAGTGGGTTAAGGATCAGGTGTTGCCGTGAGCTGTGGTGTAGGTTGCAGACACGGCTCGGATCCCACGTGGCTGTGGCTGTGGCGAAGGCCGGCGACTACAGCTCCTATTAGACCCCTAGCCTGGGAACCTCTATATGCTGCGGGTGGGGCCCTGGAAAAGACAAAAAGACAAAAGAAACAAAAAAACCAAAATAAACCTAAGATATTTTACATTCACTTTGTTCAATTTTTTTTTTTAATTTTTTAAGGCTGAACCCACAGCAGCATGTGGATTTTCCTGGGCCAGGGCTCGAATTAGAGCTACAGCTGCTGGCCTACACCACAGCCACAGCAACACCAGATCTGAGCTGCAGTTGCAAACTGTGCTGCAGCTTGTGGCAACGCTGGGTCATGAACCCACTGAATGAGGCCAGGGATCAAACCCACATCCTCAGGGACACTAGTTGAGTTCTTAACCCACTGCGCCACATCGACAATTCCACATTTTAATTTTTTTTTTCTTTTTGTCTTTTTGCCTTATCTGGGGCCGCTCCCGCGGCATATGGAGGTTCCCAGGCTAGGGGTCTAACAGGAGCTGTAGCCGCCGGCCTTCGCCACAGCCACAGCAATGCGGGATCCGAGCCGCGTCTGCAACCTACACCACAGCTCACGGCAACGCCGGATCTTTAACCCACTGAGTGAGGCCAGGGATCGAACCTGAAACCTCATGGTTCCTAGTCGGATTCGTTAACCTCTGAGCCACGACAGGAACTCCTTAGTTATTTTTATACCTCAATTATCTTTGAAAGATTCAAAACTGTGCTCTTGGTTCACAGCAGCCCAGGTGATGGATAAAATGGTGACGTTTTCCCTCCCTGTACAGGGAGGCTTCAGAGTGTGGCTTTAGAACTGTTTTTAGAACAGAAAAGCCTTTTCCTCAAGAAAACTGGAAGCCCAGCCTATAAAACTCACCGCCTGGGTCCTCGCAGGGGCTGCGGAGGCATTGCAGGAGAACCTCTGAGCCCTGCGGGGCCTTGAAAAGCCCGTGTGAAGGAGCATTCAGACACTAGAAGCTTTCAGCCCTGAGCAGCACGCTCCTCCGTGAAGGGTCACGGACCAGCGGGAAGAGCGTTCCCCGGGCCTCTGGCCACGTCGCGGGAGCGCCCCGGGCTGATGCTTACCAGCCGCTGCGGCTAGTCTCTGTCCCATTTCCTACTTCGTGGCTCTGAGAAACCCTGGGAGGCATTCAGGTTGGTGCTGTCATGACCAAAGGTGTCATAACAATTAAACCATGAGGGCTTTTTTTTTTTAATTTTATTTTTTTGCATTTTAGGCCCCTGGCATATGGAGGGTCCCAGGCTAGGGGTCCAATCAGAGTTGTAGCCATTGGCCTTCGCCTCAGCCACAGCAACGCGGGATCTGAGGTGCATCTGTGACCTACACCACAGCTCACGGCAACACCGGACCCTTCACCCACTGAGTGAGGCCAGGGATTGAACCAGCATCCTCACGGATGCTGGTCTGATTCATTTCCACTGCACCGCAATGGGAACTCCAAGCCTTGAGGGCTTGTGTGAAATTCAGACCTTGAGAAGTAGGCCCCTAAATGGCTATGTCATTTTAAAATGAGAGAACCTTTGAAATATCAAAATGGCTGGCGACGATTCTTTTCCCCTCCTTCCTATTTATTTTTTTTCCTTTAATCTTCTACATTCAGAATGGCTTATCGATTTCTAAAATACTAGGTACTCTCTGTAGCAGAAAATGTAATTATTCTCAAAGGTTAGGTGGCACCTCTGAGCATGGCCTTGGGCAGGCTGGAACCATCAACCCCAAATCCACAGCAGTGGAGGAAACCAGAGCCACTAGGTCAGTGAAAACCAGTGTCAAAGAGGTTAACACAGCCTCAACGGCAGATTCACACACAGGCCTGGCTGCTTAATGGGCCAGGGCTGGCAACTGTCACACTGAGAGAAAACAGAAACAGCATGTACATTTCAACTTGGATGTTTTGACCATAAAACTTACAGCTGAAGCAACTTTCTATCAACTGGCCTTAACAGTGTAGCTTTCCTCTGTCTTTCCCAGCAAAATAGGCTCCACCAGGAGGAGTCAGTGGTTTTCTGTCAATAATTTTCTTTTACAGCCATTTGTTTCGGCTGCCGGTTGTGGCAACTTTGGCATCCTTTACGTCCCATGTTGTTCCTTATTTTCTGACTTTGTTTATGCCGATTTGAGAAAAACTAGGACCTGTGTTGGTATTCCTTAACCATCCGATCAAAACCAAGATATGAAAATAGGCGGTTACGTGCTTCAGATGTTTTATCGGGCAGTCAACTGTTCACAAACCCAAATGGAAAGCATATTCTGATTTCATGCTTAACTTCTTCTCCCACTTCCTGTATTTTTTAACATTTTTTAAAAGAGGGAATTCAAAAGATTGTTTGTGTCTTAATAGTTAACGTGTGTATAATAATTAGTCCCAACAGGACAACTTACTTTGTTTCCTTTGTTTTCTGGTGTGCAGGTTTGCTTTTACTTTGCATCCAGTAATGATGTTGAAAATAACAGCTGTGCTTATGTGCCAAGTCCTATTTCAAACACTTTACACCTGGAGTTCTTAGCCGCTATCATAATGATAATGCTTTTAATATTTGAAAATGATTTATATTCATTGGTTCCTTAAGTCTTATTCTGTTTAAGGGCAACCCAGAGAGTAGGCTAATTATGACGTTATTTCCCCAAGGAAGGAAAAGGTGACATTAGAGAGAAAAGAGGTAACCCTACATTTCTTGACTATTTTAGGTCAGGAGGCAAATTGAAAGTAAGGCTTTTGGGGACAGAGAGATGAGATTTTTAGATTCCAAAGACCTATTTTTTACACATCGCGTCAGGTCTGGTAGGAGAATGTAGTCCTCAAGTCGTCATCAGACCCAGCGGCTGAGCAGTGAGCTCTAAGGGCCCCCAGATCTGAAAATGATGCTGGGAGTCCCAGGCAGGGACGAAGAGGAAGTGTGAGCCTGACCCTTCACACGCGGTGGCTGGATAGTGACAACGAGGAGAGGCGCGGAGGGAGGAGTCCCGGAAGCCGTCAGATCAGACACCCAGGATGTGCCGTGGCTTCCCTGCCTCCCTCTAATGTCCCATGAAGTCGCCAAGGATGTGTGTTGCAGCCCGATTTAGAGGGGTCCTTGGCTTCTTTCCCATTTGCAATCCCAAGAGCAGCTACCACCCAGGGGATGTCAGGGGGTGGCTCGGCTAGGCGGGGGGAGAAGCCCGATTTTGGCTCCTCGGAGACCCCTTACGTCCCACGTGGGGCGCAGGCATCGAGATTTGCCGGGATATTCTGTGGAGGGTGAGAAAGGCCAGGAATGTGGCTGTAGCTGGGGCGGGAAGCGATCTTGAAACTAAAGGCCGCAGAGTGGACCTTTTGGCCTGGGAATCAAAGTCCCATCTCAGGAAGGATGTTCATTTGAGAAAAGGGCTGGGGCTGATGTTGCCAAATCAGCAAGGAGGGCTGCTGGGAGCAGAGGTCAGCAGGGTGACCGGCTGCATAAAATACATTTTCACCTCCGAGGCCAGTAAGGACCCCACGGGACATCCCAATGTTTCCAGAAAGGGCGAAGCTTTCTTTACCCACCTCAAGATGCCGCCCTTGGGGAGGACGAGGGAGGGATGGCAGGGGAAAAATTCGCAGAGATGGAGGTTTACCCGAAAAGAATTATTGCAAACTGAAAGCAGGCTTCTTAATGGGAAGTGACTGGTTTTGTTTGTTTGTTCTAGCAAATTGAAAGTTTTCCTTTGCCCATAAGGTGGGTGGGGGCTGGTAAGCTAGATAAGCTACATAATGGAAAAAGAAGCTGTATTTTTCTCTGTAAGTTTCAGAGTAGTATGAATAAATTGTGCCTTATGTACAGGTCCATAATATGTCAGAAGGAAAGAAGTGACCTTATAAATTTGTTTCAAGAATGACTAAAGATCGGCATTGCTCAAAACTGATGACCCAGAAAGTCAGGAAAGATCGGGCCTTCTTAAAATGCTGTATTTTTGTACCTTTCAATTTATTCATTTTAAAGATTGTAACAGATACTGGGACATGGAATGTATTATCCAGCCCCTTCCTTCTCATATCTCATATCTCTCCAAGTGTTCTTCATCTTTGTCTCTTGCGCAGAGAGTGGTATGTCATTAAGCATGGGAAACAGGCTTTCCACCGCAGTGATCACATTGTGGGGCCTCAAAGGAAAAGTTCCTTTTGAACACACTTAATAAATGACTCTCTGAGGCAGGACATCAGGAAAGATCCCACATATGTAACAGCAGATGATAAATTCTGGTAATTTACATCCATAGGTCACTCTAAGGACATTTCTGATTTATGACTTTGAACTGCGAGAAATCTGAATTCAAAAGCTTAGTAAGGCAGAAGCAACGTGGCGCTCATGTCTGCCATCTGGTGGAAAGAAGGCGTAAATACAGCCATACCTTTAGGACAGAATAACTACCTTGCTATCTTATAAATACTGTCTTCCCACTGCCTCTTGTTGAAGTTCTTAAGTTCACAGAAAAACAATTCCTTGAAATCTAAATTTTGAAATGTAAGAATCGCCCATATGGGTTTTT